>PHNY01299875.1:3796-14043 GCA_003724115.2 Anethum foeniculum
TAAACGAGCCGAGTCAGAGCCAAACACACAAAAAGCTCGGCTCGGCTCGTTTACTCATCCGAGCTCATTTTCATGTTCAAGATCGGCTCGTTTAAGAAAACGAGCCGAACCGAGTTGACTTAAACGAGCCGTGTCCGAGTTTTGTTCACGAACAGCTCTGTTCATTTGCAGCCCTAGTTGACACCTTTTTGGAGTTGCACTAAGGTGTTAGTTAAGTTGACTAATGCCGGCTTTTGAAAGTCCAGGGATGACTAATACCTAAAGTTCTTTCTATAAATACCAATTAGACAAGGCAATGACATGAATGTTAACGAAAAATTCAAATATGAACATTAGACAAAAACTTCTTGTGATAGTGGATATTATTTTCTCTAACCTATCAATCACTTGTGAAAACCTTACGAGCCCCAAATCTCTGGGAAAACTAGTCGCTATCAATGGCCAACGATATACGGCAATATGAATTGTGTTCATTCATAACTTTTATATGCTGAGACTTGAGTAATATTTTATTAAACGATTCAGAATCGTTGTGGAAATGTAGAGGCCCATAATCTTGTCAGAATAAGTTGTCCAAGGGAGGAGCCAAAGCAAATTATATCAGAATGCATGGATATGTAAAATTATTCATTCTTTATCTATGCTCTAACTATTTCAATACTAGAGAATAGAGATAGGTGTTGCATAATAAGCAGATATAACATAGCCAAACACAGATGTAAGGCGAAATGAAATAAGCCAAAAATAAAGCAAATTTTTAATTTCAAAAATTACTTCACATCTAAATCTAAATCCAAATCCAAATCCAAATCCGAGAATAGGTGAAAGTACAAGTCTCAATTGAACAAGATTAATATAACTGATAATACTGTCTAGCTTAGTGCTAATAAAGTTATATATGTGTAGCGCCTGGTTGCTCAAGTGTGTATATTCTTGAACTTGAACCTTCCACCTCTGGTTAATTACCGATAGCAAAATAGAATCCGCTAGGCTCCCAAGTCCCCAAGAGATATATGAAATTTCTGAATAAATCACATATATTTATATAATTAGCGCCTTCTATATACATTAAGTATGCTTTCTTCAGACTTGCTACAGCCTGCAAGCGCAAATGAAAATACATAATCTAATAAATACTGGTTTTTTTTAGAGGATAATAACGGTGCAAGATATAGAATGTACATGTAAACACAACTTTTACCTTATTTAAACATATTTAAGTTCAGGTACAAGGGCCAACTGCACCCAATGCAAGCTTTATTTTTTCGCAGTTGCATCGGAGAAATTGTGCTACTTTGGTAGTAGCTACAAAATCAATATCCGCCGTTGGAGATCTACTGATCATTACCTGGAAGGACACGGTCAACAGAGTTCCACTCGAGCCATCTACGGGAGATGAAGGTCCATCTGGAAATATTGTGAATCCATATGGCATAAGCGGTAGACCATTTGGATCGCCCCCACCTAGTATTGTATCTATAGTCCTAATTTCGGTGGAGGCAAATACAACGTGGGATGCTACTGGATCACTCCAACATTCTTGGAGTTCTAGCATATGTCGCTGCCTCACCATCTACAATTTTTTGGTAATCAGTTATAGTCCCTTTTTCTGTTTTAGTGCTAATAATAGAACAAATAAGAAAAACGTGTTTACTTACCACTTTATAAATTGAAACACAGTTGCTAGGTTCTTCACCATATGGAATGCGGCATATGGGTTCATATTCATTCCCGTTGGCACAAATGTCCCACTGTTGATCATCTATGTCAGTGATAATCTTCCACGTGTAACAAGATTCAAGTTGATTGACGACAACTTCTTATTTATGAACTACATGTAGTAAATCTGCATCTTATTTTTAAAAGAATCTATAACTTAGGGGGGACATGCAACAGACTGATAAAAGTCTCAAAAAATCTGTTGGTATTCAATCGAATATTTTTTGTTTGTCATACCTTCTAATCACTTTAGAACAAAAATGTTTGCAGTAATTGATATAATGAAGTGCAATACAATCATCAACTTATGCATCTTAGATCTATTTATGTCATAATATGAAACATAAAAACTTGTGAAAAAAGTTAGAATAAATCTAAATCACTTTACATAGATAATTATACTAGTTCTATAATGCATATTGCTACCAAAACTTTGGTACAATTTATAAACTGTATAAAGATGAGGTGATTAAAAAGCTTAGTGCATACCTCCTTTCGATGTTTGTAATCACGAAAGTAATTGAACACCATGTTTGGTGCAAGTGACAGGACAAACGAGGTAGCGACACTAAGCCAAGTACCACTTGCTAGGCCAGGATCATCCATGGCCCTTGTACTCATCAGCCTAATATCATTGCCGAAATTTCCTTGCACTTCAGTCCATTTACCAGTCCTTGGACCTGTAATACCAAAAATGAAGTGCTTCACCATTCTCTCAGCAAGCATCAATATCCCTCTTCTCCCTTCCGGACTTAACATCACTGTGAAAAGACCATAATATTATTGAGAACACTATGGCAGATAATGCACAGCTATCGGGATTTTTCTGCATTGAATTTACTAAAATACTAGCTAGTAATGATTTCTACTTGCACTATCCAAAATTATTTTTACTTACCTAGATTGTTGAAGTCATGAGTACTTGATGGAACATTTGCAGATAGAATACGCTGACACTGTCTCTCTAGAATTGAAACCCATCGCTTGGCTCCAAATCCTAGACCAGAACGTAGCAACCGTTTGTAAATTGTGCTAACACCAGTATAGTCTACATATACATGCTCGATCCATGTAACCTAGCAAATCATAACATTAATTGTATATTAGTTATACATATTTAGTTATTACAATTAAATGATTAAATAGTATAGGACTAGTTTGAGCTGTATACAAATCATAAATATGCTAATAAGATAGTTTTGATGCATAATACAAAAAGTGTTGTATTTTCTCACCTTTGAGGTTCCATCAGACATTCCTTGAATCAGGCAACCTGATGGCCTTTTCTGGCAGGTCATGCTTTCGGGAGTTGGGAGTATTTTGTCTATTGAAACATCAACAACTGCCCACACCCCCTCACTATGTTGTGTGCAATAACGGGCGAAATAGGTCCCGCGATTAGGGACTAGTGGTGTAGGAAGATGATATTCAGCAGCCATCTGAAATTTATAATGCATGCGTAATTCATTGTTTATTAATAAATACTGGCACCTTGCTATCTACTAACACTTGGATCATAAGTATTTATGTGTTAACTAGTAATTACCACTTGTACAGCCGCGTTACGGTTCACGCCCTCACTTGGTACATCCAGTGTCAAAGCTTCCGATACAATATCAGAAAATGTGAATGCCCATTTATTCTAATAGGAATAAAACAAGGGAAGTTAGGAAATTATTATTTAAAGATCATATATGTACAAATAAATTGATGAGTACTAGAAAAAAGGAAAATTTTAATTACCGCATCCATTAGAATATTCAGCAATCCTGTGGGGTTCATTAAGACTCTACTTGTATGGCGAGAAGCTTCACATGTATAGCCTAGTCTTATGGGGCCAAAATTATCAGGAAATATGGAATGGTATTCCATTTCATTTAGAATGTTAGTGGCGCCATCCACACTGCTAGAAATCCATAGAGATGCCGCGAACATTGACATCACTTTTAACTCCTCCGCAGCTAAAACTACAAGCTCATTTAAGGATTTTCTGAAGTCGTGTGTAGTCGGTAAGCTAGTTATACTGGTACTTGCTTGCCCTTGAATTAGATCAATTGGGTAAGAATTTGCATTGCCGGTGTTGGATTTTGAAGGGAGGTTTTGTGAATTTTGAGAAATTATGGGAATGCTTTCTGGATTCTGCATGGTTACTATTGGGAGGTTTTGTTGGTTTTCATATATTATCGAGAGGTTATGTGGATCATCTAATGTTACAGGGAGGTTTTGTTGATTCTGTGGTATTATTAAGAGGTTTCTTGGATTATATTGATTTTGACCGGCCGTGAACCCTACGATTGTTGATTTAAGCGACTCCACCTACAAATAGAATCAAAATTCTATTTAGGAAATAAAGAGAAAAGAAGAAAAATCCAGCTGAAACTTCAAAAAAATGAACTTAGAATTATCAACCGCTGAAATTAAATTAATCATACCTCTTTTATTAGATGACTATTTTCCAACCTCAGGTTATTTCTTTCTATTGTTTGTCTAGAACTGTCAACACTACATCGTGTACATGTGTTTTTTTTCAGAGCTTCTATTAAATGTTGATTCCGAGCTCGAAGCGCGTCATTCTCAGTTTGGAGAGCATCGTTTTCCTCACTATCACTTTGATTCTAGAAAAAATTGTGAGATAATACCAGTGTAAGTTAAATTATTATATGTAACTTACAAAATAAGTTGACTTATAAAAGAGGTCGAGGTTGGAGGCATACAAAGTACCAACAAAATAAACAAGAATCAACATAATTGTACAACTAGGTAAGCTATCGTATTAATACCAATATATATATATATATTTACACACACAAATCTAAGGCACATTGTATATGAGATAAGAAAAAACCTGCAACATCTTAAAGATGTAAATAATATAATACCTTTACTTGAGTGCGCTTGTTCAGGAACCAATACTTAACTTGAGCATCGTCCAATCCTAAACTCATAGCAAGCTGGTTTCTTTGCAGTGGGCTAGGGTGTGGATCGTTCTTGAAGTAGCTAGATTAAGAAAAATCAAGCAAATGCAAAATGAAAACAAATAAAATGCAGGACATGTCAAAATGAACCTAGTTTGACAGTGTCTGAGATCAGGATATACGCCCAAAATGCACTTAGATATCCGTTTGTCTCTCTGTCTCTCTACATATATATATTTAGTATATTACTTTGACCATGTGCACAACTTTTATATGTTTGTAGAGCAAGTGATTCTTACCCTTCCATTGCATTGATTTGATGCTTGCTGTGGCGATGGTTCCTCTTTCTCTTCCCTCTAGCAGATTCGTTGGAGGGGCCAGTAACTGCACTTGGGACACCAGCAGCAGCAACTCCGCTTGGGCCACCAGCAGTATATCCGCTTGGGCCACCAGCAGCTGCAAGAGCAGCAAGAGCATCAAGAGCAGCAAATTCGCTTGGGCCACCACCAGCAGCTACTCCGCTTGGGACACCAGCATCAGCAACTCCCGTTGGGCCACCAGCAGCATATCCGCTTGCGCCACCAGCAGCAGCATATTCGGTCAGGTCACCACCAGCAGCTACAACGGTAGCAACTCCACTCGGGCCAACACCAGCCACTCCACCAACAACCTCAGCATCAACCGCAGCAGCCGCCCCTTGATGGACGTTATTTTCACCTCCGTTCTGAATACTGCCAAGTACTCCGCTTAGGTCTTCCTCCTGGCGTCCTGCCACCGAGTTGTTTTGCTCCATTTCAATCTGTGGATGCCATAACATCAAGCTCATATATTGGTTACTTGGTGGTGCATATGTGCATGTACTTTTATCAAATATACATACCTAAGCATATAAATATCTATCTGTATTACACACATATAGGTTTATACAAGAAGACTAGCAAGATCTAAAAATTACTATATATATATTAGAGACACATATATATGGTTATGAATTAGATTTAGTAATGTTTGGTAAAATTGGATGATATATCACCTCAAAAGATGATTCTATATTAATATATTATATAAATATTTAAAATTAAAAGTAGTGTTTTCTAGATAAATTTTAAAAATATTTATATAGATTTGTATTGATTATGACATGGTAAGATATTATCCTATTTATAAAATAAAATATACATTTATATTTTTATTCAAATTACATTTATTAATACAAATAAAGAATAGACAAAAATTATAAAAGACCAGTTCAATTATATCCTTACTAAAGTATGGACTTCCTTGCCGAGAAGCTAGTTGTATGAAACAAATTATAGAAAAAAAATAAAAGACTTAGCAACTAAAAATCAACCCTCATGCGAGAGCATACAAAAAAATTATGACAAAAAAATTATAAAAAAATATATTATTTTTGTCATAAAATGAACTTTTCCATTTTTTCTCTTCAATATAACAAAATAGGGAGGAAAGAAATGCAGAGAAAAGTTCATTCCTTGGGTCAATAGCTTCATCCCAGAGAAAAGTTCATTCCTTGGGTCAATAGCTTCATCCCATCAAATAAATTTTTGCTCTTAATAATTTTCAACATATATTAAAACAAATTAATATTGAAATTCAAAAATATTTGATTTCAACATCAAAGTGTTTGATGATAAATATGCCCTGTGTTAAAAGAACAAAAAGAGTTCGTTCCCACAAGAAGGAATAAGAAATTAAATATACTTTACACATCAAAGTTGGGAACAAGAAATTAAACATACTTTACCCATTAAAGTGTTTAACGATAAACATAACTATATGACATATATGTGTTAAAAAAATAAAAATAGTCCATTTCCTACAACAAAGAACAAGGAAGTTAAACAAAAAAATTAACCTCTTACCAGACAAAGGAAAGATTATACATCAAAGTGTTTAACGATAAACATAACCATATGACATATATGTGTTAAAAAAATAAAAATAGTCCACTTCCCACAACAAAGAACAAGAAAGTTAAACAAAAAAAATTAACCTCTTACCGGAAAAAGGAAAGATTAAATAAAGTCTATGAAATATAAGGCGCTACAAAACTTTGTTAATAGAGAAAGTACTGAAATCTCAAAGAATACTTGAGCTCTGATGGCCACTCTCTTGTGAATAGAGAAGGTACTGAAATCTCAAATAATACTTGAGCTCTGATGGCCACTCTCCTTATATTGGCCGGCCGATAAGAATTTTCTAGAAGAAGAATCTTATATTTATTTGATTTATTTGGGATATTTATTGATTTTATATTTCTTTGAGATATTTGTAAATACAGAAGATATATATACTAAAATATCAATGAATATTTAAGATATTTATGAATACAGAAGATATATACTAAAATCTCAATCAATATTTGAGCTCACTCTCCTAGTAAGAGTTTTCTAGAAAAAGAATTTATATTTATTTAATTTTTTTGAAATATTTATTTATTTTATATTTCTTTGATAAATTTGTTTTTATTCATTTCCTAATTATGTGAATAAATATTATGAGAATAATATGATAATAAAATAGAGTTATCTCAATAAATATTTATCTATGAGAATACGTCACCTGACACTAAGTTGAGCTATTTCTGAAAATTATTGGATACTTTTATAATTAATTGCTTTCATTCAAATTTGCCAATTTACTTTCTTATCTTTCTTTATAATAGTTGAGTTAACCATGTATTTTTCATTCAATTTTAACCAATAGGATGTCACGCCTATTTACAAATTTTCTATTTCCATACATATCCTTCATTCCTTATAATATCTAAGTCTGACTAAAGATGTAGTTAACCAATCATGAAATTTAAAATAATTTTAGAGCAATAAAAAAGAACTCCTAAGTTTTAGACCAATCATATTATATTAAAATTTCCTTACTTACCTTTCGCATCCAATTACACTAATCGTAGTTAGTTAATAATTCTAATTTAAATATAATAGTTATTTAATTTAACATATTCAAATATTATTACATATTTTTATATGCCAAAAAATACTTATATATTTTAATAAAAAATTATCGGGTTACGTTTGATATCATTTAATCTTTATCTTGAGTCCTGAAAAACATATTTTGACGAATTTATGGATCACGCGAAGTTCACGAAATAATTTTTAATTTAGTGATGATTAAAAATTATTACCCAACTAAAGTTATTCCAGAATTAAAAATAAAAGATAGTTACGAATTTTGCATTAAGTATTCAATTATATTTAGAATCAATGGGAGACCACACCTAAAAAATAGACCAATCAAATAAAAAATCTCATATTTTCATACATATCATTCATTTCTTATACTATTTGAGTCTAATAAGTTATGCAGTTAACCAATCAGAAAATTTTGAATTATTTTGGACCAATAAAAAAGAACTCCTAAATTTTAGATCAATCACATTATATTAAAATTTTTCTTATTTACCATTGTCATCCAATTGTACTAACCATAGTGAGTTAATAATTATAATTCAGATATCGTAACGATTTGATTTAATATATTCATATATTACTTATTTTTATATGCCAAAAGATACTTATATTTTTTAATTAAAAAATTATTGGGTTATGTTTGATTTTATATTATCGCTCCTTTTTCCATAAATATCCTTCCTTCTTATAATATCTTATATGAGTATAACCATATATGTAGTTACCCAATCAGAAAATTTTAAATTATTTTATACCAATAAAAGAGAACTTCTAAATTTTTGACCAATCACTAAAAATTTCCTTATTTATCATTATCATCCAATTATACTAACTATAGTTAGTTAATAATTATAATTTAAATATAGTTGTTATTTAATTTAACATATTAATATAATACATATTTTTATATGCCAAGAAGTACTTACATATTTTAATTAAAAAAAGTATCGAGTTATGTTTAATTATATTTCATCTCTGTCTTGAATTCTAGAAATCAGATTTTGATGAATTTAAAGCTCAAGCAAAACTTACAAAATTATCTTTAATTTAATGATGATTTAAAAGTATTAACCACATAAAGTTATTCAAAAACTAATGATAAAAGACATGTACAAATTTTGCAGTAAATATTCAATTATATTTAGAAAGCCTACTTATTTTTTGTTTAAATTATGAAAATATAGAATTCCGTTTTAGATCTCTGACGATAATATTTTGAACAACTATCATCTATTAATTTTAAGATCTAACGGCCCTTTGAAAGAGTTGATGAAAAAATAATCAAATTAGGGTTGAAACAAATAAAAAGAATAATTTTAATTAGCAAAATATTTTTATTGGAATTCGTTTGATTTAATTTTGATTTTATCTTGAGTTATATAAATCAGATTTTGACGATTTTACAGCCCACGCGAAACTCATGCAATAATATATAATTCAGTGATGATTTAAAAAGTAGCATATAACTAGAATTATCCTAAATTCGAAGAGAAAAGATAGGTTTGAATTTTGCATAACGTATTCAATTATTTTAGACGAATATCATAGCACTCTTTAAACCAATCGCCTTATATTAAAAATTTTCCTTATTTATAATTATCATCCTCTGCCATTAACCACAGTTAGTTAATCATTTTAATTTAAATACAGTAGACACTTGACTTAAAAAATTCATATGTTACACATTTTATATGTTTAATTATAAATATATATTTTCTTAAAATTAATTACGAGTATACAAATATTTCTTCTCGAACTTTAATTAGCCGGGTTTCGTTTGATTTTATTTTGCATGTATCTTCAGTTGTAGGAATCAAAATTTTACGAATTTACAGCCCATACGAAACTAACAAAATAAACTTTGATTTATGGATAGTTTAAAAAATATTCCCCAACTAAAGTTATCCAGAAACTGAAGCAAAAATACAGCTACGAATTTTTGCATTAAATTTTTAATTCTTTTTAGAATACCTACTGATTTTTGGTTTAAATCATGAAAGTATAGATATTTCTTTGTTTTAGATGAATATAAGAGCTGGTAGGTTACACGAATAATAATAATATTAAGCAACACTTTAGTGTAAACGCAAACTGTGTTTATATATATCACACGGTTATACTGTCAATTACTAGGATATGATTTACATGAATTACTAAACTATACTATTTCTATAATATGATAGCTGCCTCATTTTTTTATTTAAATCATGAAATATAAATATTCCTTTATTTTCAAATAAAACAGCTATCATCTATTTATAATGTTATCTAACGATCATTTGAAATAGTTAAAAAAATAATCAAATTGGAGTTAACTCAAATAAATAGAATAAATTTAGCAGCAAAAAAATATTTATCGGGTTTCATTTGATTTTATTTCGGTTCTATCTTGATTTCTAGAAATTAGATTTTGGTGATTTTACAGCCACGCAAAACTCATGAAAAAATCTTTAATTTATTGATGGTTTAAAAAGTACTATCTAATTAAAATTATTCAAACTTGGAAGAGAAGAGACAGTTATGAATTTCGCATTTAGTGTTCTTGTAATAACCCTAATTTTGGTGACTAGTAAAAACCCTGATGAATAGTAGGATATGCTGATTGTAAAATATTATCAGACCACCATATAGGAGGATCCTATTATCGAGGTTCTGAGTTCAT
>PHNY01299876.1:3794-16059 GCA_003724115.2 Anethum foeniculum
AGGTATTCAGCATTTTTGCCACATTTTTGTAGTGGTAGCCGGTAGGGTTGTGTACGTACTCTTGTAAGACCAGAATGTTCACATACTCTCATAGTTTAGGTTGTTGGGAAATATGTGGTATCAGTGTATGGATCGAATTTCTTACTTTGAAAGTGTAAGTAGTTTTTTATAATTACATCGTAGAACAAAAAAGACTTATTGAACAAAATACTAAAAAGAAGAGTTCGATTTTGTTACAAAATACGAAGTTATTTTGGTATTTCATTCTCAAAAGAAGAGTTTGATCCTGTTACGAAACGAGCTAAGTTGATTGTTAATTTTTATTAAAAAATGAATAAAATTTTATAAAAAATAAGGATATTAAAGAATGATGTATATGAAAGGAAAAAAATAATATGTAATATTTTATGATTCGACAAAATAGCTAGCTTTTAAAGAATGCCAACAGTTAAAAGTTGCTCTTACTCACATGTACCATTCTACCGTAATTGTAAACCACCAGCTCATATATCTTGAAACGTATTTTGGACAATTGCTTCATTGTCAACCCTTTGTTCTTGTATAATTCCCTTGTTAATTATTACACAAGAAAATGGTTCCATGGAGTCTCAGGCTAAAAAGGAATAAATGAGCCATGCTAGACATTTAGGGCCAAACCTGTTTGTTTTCGCAACAATTTATCGACGAGGGTTTGTTAATTCAATTTATAATTTATAAGTTGAATTCATAATTTATAACAAAAATTGATAAGTTGAATGTTAGTAACAACATACATTTTTTCTCAATTTATTTTAAATTTTCGCTTTTTTATTAATTTTAGTTTTAAAATATATTTTTAAATATTAATTTAATTTAAATTCACGAGTTAAGATAATTATATTTAAAAAATATTTATATTAAATCATTTAAATAAAAAAAATTCTAATTTATAAGTAAAATTATCCAAACACTTATATAAATTATAGTATTCATCTACTTAACACTTCCAAATCCATCATTCATTTTAAGTCATAAATTACTTATTTTAAGATTTCTGAAAGAGCAGTGCTAGGGACCCCAAATTGGTTCCCAAAACTTTTCCCGAATAATGTGGCGTAACACTTGGCGTATTTTAATTCGTGTGCGCATATGTATGCACTTGGGGTCGCATATTATTATTAAAAATTTATCAAATATATATGTTACACGTAAGTATTTGGGAACCGTTTTGGGAGACAATTCGGGGTACCTAGTATTTTCCTTTCTGAAACATGAACTTAAAATGGATATCAAGAAATTACTTATGAATATCAAGTATCAACATTTTAATTCGTGGAGTGTATTTGTATCCACGAGTCTTTTTAATTTTCAAAAACATACAATGAATTCATATTAATTAAGTATTTGAGAACGATTTTGAAAATATTTTTCGAAATCTATCATTTTTCGTAAAAAATGTTAGTATATTAAAATTTATCAAGAAAAGAAGAGGCTAGAAATATAGAAAAGAAATAGACAGGAACTTAACAGTTAGGTACTTGCAACTGTTTTTAACCACATAATCTTTTTGGTACCCTTAATAAAAATTTAAAACTAGTGCCATGCTTAAAATTTGATAGTATAACTACTGGATTATTTAAATAATACACTCTTAAATGATTAAGATGCACCAGTTTAAACTGCTTAATTAAAGTCGATGTCCGTTTTCAATGTCCCAATGAAAGGGATTAGACAACAATAGAGTGAAGTTGTCACACATAATTTACATTGATAACCAAATCAAATCTATACTAAACATATTTTGATTCTGTTTAATTTAGAAAGCGAGATTATCAATGATCTATCTGCTCTTAATTCATCTGTCTATTCTTTGATTAAAGAATTGACGGTGACTAACGAAAGTGAAAACTGAAAATTTCCATGGTTACGCAACGAGTTTGATTTCCTACAAGAGCAATACCCGAGGGTGGCCAGAATATAGGCGAGTAAGACTTGCGCCTAGCGCCCCGACACTCAAGGGTCCAAAATTTTCAACTCCGTTAAGTAAATATATATAAAATTGCATCATATATATATGTTAGGTCCCCATAAACTGATTTACTAGGGCTCCGTAAATCTCCGAGCTAGCCCTGGTAATACCAATTTAAGTGGATGGGCACGACGGTGGACTGATGTGTAATTCACTTTCCGAGACCTTCTGAGAGATTAGTCAAATGCGTGCAAGCTGGATCCGAACACCTAGTACTGAACCCATATGATATGCTATTCACTTTCCGAGACCTTCTGAGAGATTAGTCAAATGCGTGCAAGTTGATCCAAACACCCAGTACTGAACCGATAGGGTTCTGGTTTTGCCTTTGATACATTTATCAACATTAATCAGTACTTCCTTTTCAATCTGCTTCATTACTGTCAAAACTCAGAAACATAATCTCTCTATGTATCCCTACAAAAATTATTCATTTCATATCATGCATCTACGTACTTACTCTATAATGCTGATTTATTCAAAAGGCCACTCAATTGATTAAAAAGTGAGAAAACGGGGGGACATATATAGTCGACACCAAAAATCTCAGATTTCGTTTTCTAGCTTCATCACGCAAAACACTTGCATGTTCTCTTTAACAACCCTATCTTGCCTGCATTTAATGCCGTTCCATTCCTACTGCACTACTTATAGGAACCACAAACCCTGATCAAACTCATAACTCATCATACATCTACAAACGTATATCTTGCAGTCGTCGCAGATAATATTACACTTATCAGTAGTTTAAGAAACATCTCTGACGTTTAACATGTCGAAACTTGCTTTTGTTCTTCTAGTTTTCCTTGTTTCTCTGCATGCATGCAACGGTCGCCCTCTAAGCTTAACTCACGAAAGGATTGAAAGAAAATCTCATGTATTAGACAAGGTAAGATCACTAGTACGTGCTAAACAGTTTTGATCAGCTAACATGCTAGACTAGCTAAGACAATTTATAACTTGCTTTATTATCTGCGTGCAGAATGCACATAGCAGAAAACTCCGAAGTTCTTTCATACTCACAGACTTTGAGCCTAAACTAGTACTCCAAGCACGAGAACACAGTAGTAGTACTGGAGCTGAAGAACTCACAGATACTGTGGTGGGAAAGGACCTGGAGACAGTCGTCCTAAAGAACGATGAGAAGACAGGTATGTTATTAAATCGACGATCTAGTGTGTGTGTGTGTGGATAGTTATGCAGGCCATGCAGCCATAAACTTGATTACATTCTACCCTACCTGTTCAAGCTACCGTATCTTGTTGCATCTTTTTGTATTTTGTTGTCTATCATCTTGTCATTATAACAAATACAACTTTGTAAGCAAGCATAGTGAAACACATATAATCACTAATCCAAGTATCTGTGCTCAAGATTTGTGCATCTAAACTTTAGTCAGACTTCACTGTTCAATATATATATATATAAACAAGTTCTTAAAGGTCCAAGGAGCCTAGCAGCTAGCACCTGTCGATTGTATACTAATGATTTATAACTAGTAGATTTTACTAAATAATTATATTTATGTATCGATTGCAGGAGGAGAGGTGGTGATATCATATTCGGGAGAGACAGCCCCAAGAGAGGTATAAAATTATAAATTCATAAATTCATATATAATATGAGCTGATAATAATAATAATCTTAAGAGTTTGACAGAGTTTCTTGTTTTCTGGCAGAAATTGAGGCAAGCAAGATCAACACTAGAATCTTCTCCAAATGAAGTCGAAGAAACTGCAGACTCTGAAGATAACGATACCATAGACGATGTGGTAGCCATGGATTATGCTAAACCCCATCGCAAACCACCTATCCACAACAGAAAACTATAGATCTTTCATATACAAAGCAGTTATGGGCAGTATAAACCTAACTGCAAACACCAATCATTCACATATGAAAAACTAGATCTAAACCATATCAAACAATTACTATTTCGATTTCTAATTACTTGTGTAACAATATCTCAGGTAAATTATATACTGTAACAGAACACTGCATATATATTCACTGTAACAGAACACTATATGTGTAAGGGTATACCTTCTACATGGGAGAACTGTTATAGAAGTAGAGAATTTATTCTAATTTTTACAGCAAAGCTATCTATGGCTTTCAATATGTTTAAAATTATAGTGGAAGAGAAATTTAGTAGTAAGACAATTGTAAAGCTGACAGGAATATTGGGGAGATGGTCCCATGTAATGTCTGCTTTCTTTGTATTTAATATGATATGAATAAAAGCCTATACAAAATGGATGTCTTGTCGTTTCTTCATATGCATAGACATGATGTAAAGGTGTTGGTTGAATCCTATTAAATAGAGACGGTTATACTTAACTTTCTACACTTTCAGTTGCATTCTTTTCTAGATTTTCAGTTCCATTCCCAACTGTCAAGTTTTGTTCTTTTTTTCCCATGAGTTTAAACAATGGGCAGTATATACAGGGTCCCGAACCCCGACAATAGTATGTTGCAGCATACTTATCATTTTATCTGTTATTAGGATAGGATACTATATTTTGTCTTATCGGGTTTAATAAGCATGGTAAATATGTTGCAACATACGTCTATTGTGGATCAGTTTCAGTTGCCTTGCATATATTTATATATATAAAAAAGTAATAAATATTGTATAGGGGAAGGGGAGCGAGGAACTGAACTTATGATCTTGGTCATAGGAGAGGGCTATCTTATGAAAGTCAGCAACTTTTCAGCTATGGTACTCAGAAGGACAACAAAGGGAACTGTATACAATATATTAATCTTGTTTCCTTGGGTGTAGAAAGGAAGATACAAAAAATGTACATCAATATAATTCTCGAAATAATATAGACGTTCTAAAGCTGCAGCCTCAATGTTGCGAATCTCAAAAATAATGGTGGTTGGGATTTTCAGGGAGACAATTTACCATTAGATTGGAGTCTCTTCTATACTTTCACCATGTCCTGATGCTAAAATTCATTCATGAACACTGGCAAGTTAAGAACTGCTGCAGTCCACAATAAAAGGGTTTAGATAGTTGACGAATTCTGATGTTCTGATTCCCAGTTTCAAATCTATCTCTCCACCTCCCAGCCAAAAGAAGTCTGGATCAAGCTTCAGAATTGCTTCATCCAAAATAATCTGTTAGCAATACACAAGTTACATGTTGCACAATCGCACTACTATTATTAATAAACATGCATAGAACAATTTAACTGTACAATGATACCTTCCTCTAGTTATTAATCTGTTCATTCACAACATGATTAAAAAGAAGCTTTTCATGCAAAAGTTGACCTGGAGTTACTAAGATGGATTACGAGTTCATATTGCTATTCAACGTATGTTAATATAAGAGGTCATTACATACAAACAATCTGGTCATGAAATGAGGTGAATCTGTTCAACTACAACTTAAACATGCATCCAACAGTTCAATTGCAACTACCAGTTTAGTCTGTGAGATAGGAAAAAAAGGTTGTAAATAATAATATCCTCTGGTTAAAGAAATTTAAACTTGCAACAAATATATTAATTCAGTAATGTGTCTGTGGACTTCCAGGCACAAGCAAACCAGGTTTTGGCAGATTCTGACTAGTCATCATTACATGCACTATTAACCAATCCATGACACAATGCTGATTTCATAACTTTTTGGCAAAAAATCCTTAATGTTCTGCATGAAACCTTTTTATTTTTTTTCAAATAGAAGAGGTACTATAGAAAACATCACCAACCCTTGAACCTTCTACTTATTTTGGGTATCTTACATAAATGTCAGCTGACAGCCCTCTAGGCCAGGGAGGGCTGGCCTGTTCAGCATTAAAGTTTCAGGAATTTATGTACAAGATATATGCTACCACTTAACTATGCACAAAAGGCTAAACACTTGTTATCAATAAATAAATTCACAATGTCAAATCTAACAGTTCCTATAACCTACATATCTCTGGAAAAATCCATGCTAAGTGATAGATAACAATAACAAGTGTATACACATTATGACTATCTTCATTTATTATACACTAAACATCAGCAGTTGAAACATATACATATATGAAGGCGAGGGAAGAAAATGACATTTTTTTACATCTCTCTGTGTATCAACAGACAGAAACAGAGTTTATGAAAGAGAAAACTAGCATGACAGAGTATAAAGCTCAAGGACCATATGTGCTTCCAATGTTTAGTCAAACAAGATAATAGAATTTTAAGGGAGCTTGTCAGCAAATTTATAGTTGTGTCCAACCATAACATGTGAGTTGCTAGAGGACTTTCTGTAAGCATCGATAATGAAAGGAACATGAAGAAGAGAAGAAGTTCAACTCAATACAGGTCATGTAGAATTAAATCTCTCCATCACAAGTAACAAAGAGTAAGATGAATATGGGTGTATGTAAGAAACAATGCATAGGGAAAAACAGAGAGGAAGTCCCAGGAGTTGACAAATTAAATTATCGTCAACAAAGGGACTAAAATGTTTATAATACTTGTAAATACTAAGTAATAATTATGATATTCAGTAATCTAAATTTTTTATCCAGTAAAGTGTCATAAGAAACGGGCATGTATAAATTACATACTTGTTGAGTGCTAGGTATAGGATTACAGAAGTAAAAAAATAAAGAAAATATACCGGAATGTCAGTTTTCATGCCGATACATGTCACTCCATTGCGTACATACCCGGTCAACATCTCTGATACCTCCTCCGGAGCAAGCAATACTGCAGAAACATTTTTATTAGAAAGAAATGTATACGATCCAGCATTGTCATCACGAAGACGACTAGTCGAAGCGAACGTAGCTGGGAGCCGAGAGGCTCGAGATCCGACTTGTCGTCGACTAGTTGATGTGAATGACAGTACACAAGATAGATGACTTTGCTTGATATTCATCATATTTATGTTTTTACTTTCTTGGATATGTCTAATAATTGGAATATTTAAGATTATTTTGAACTTATTATTCCAGTACTTTTAATTTAAATTATGAAACTGATGTGTTTAGTTATATTATATATATCTAATAAGTATATGTAATAATGAACAATTTGTCAACTTCTTACGACTGGTCGGGCGACTTGTCGACTAGTCTTGTCGAAGGTACTCGTGCGTCGAGGCTCGACTTGGCGCAGTGATAACCATGCGAGCCAGAGCTTAAATGTAAATTGTATATTTTAGCATTTTCAATAAAATAAATCCTTAGATATATGAGAAAATAAATACAGTTATACAAGCAAATTTAGCACAATATATCAGGTGGACATAGTATTTCATGCCACATAAACCATTTAAGCTCAACCCCCAAGAAATGTCATATCAGCAAATATTGGGGTTGTTTAAATCTTGATTTTCCTTATGAGATATCAGATAATTCATAGAGTAAAAAAAATTGAAAGCATATATATGGCCAATTCATTATAGTATATCATTTTGGATTGTCAACTCACCCTCAATGAATATCTACATATATTCTATAGTAAAATTTTTATTTTTACTTCATGGGCAGTTATAGCTTATGTAAGCAAGTATCTTGAAGAAAAGTATAAGTCTGATCTGCGAATTTGAATTGCCGAACTATCCTAGTGCAGTCTTTCAAAATTGCCAAGTTAACATAAATAATTTACGATTACTTAGATTTATGTGTTCCTGAATGTTACACGCACTTAAAGTTGAAAAGTCATACAGGATTCTAAAACTTGTAGAAGCACCTTACACACACTAATCCAGCCAAGTATTATACCAAATATAGAAACTTTTACTTGCCTACAATAAATTCGCTAAGTCTTTATTTGTCTGTTACAGTAGATTCAAAGTTTCAACTTACAATTAAATTTCATCCTGGGTATCTTGCCATTGTTGAGAGAATACAAAAAATTCTTCACATTCTTCATATTACATCGAGCAGTATACTGCAAGAAAACACTATACTTTTAGTGCTAAAATGGAATATTGTAACCAAAGAATGACTGACCACGGAAATGATATGGAAGAAATGTCAAACCTGAACAATAATAATATAATACTTTGACAAGTTACGATTACTACAATCAGTGACACTTGATGGGGCTCGAGTATTTACCTGCATGAAAAACAGCATTAATGAAAAATTCTATAGTATGAGGTTGAATGCTTTGTCATTATTACCAATTCAAAAATGTTGAAGTAAAAGAGTTGTAGAAAGATGATCTGTGCTGCTTGGACAAGTAACTGACTATCAAGATACTTATTATCTTCATACTAGGATACTTCTCAATTATTGAAGGTATTTATTTGCATACAGTGTAGTTATCAAGTATATTATCAAACGACTTTTGTTTTACAAAACCTTGTATATCCCAATAGTATGAGGACGAAATATTTATATACCAGAACTGCTATTGCTTTAAGCAGTAAACAAAATTTGTCGATGGCTTTGTGTACTATATACTATAACGGTTACCAGGCCAGAGACCACATAAAGTCTGAACAGCCTTACTAAAAGGGTGTCCATCTTAGCAGTTACTGGTATTGCAATTTGCTTTATAATTATATAAGAGAATAAGAGGGAAACAAAATAGTATTAGCAGTTCAAGCTAAAAAAATCATCTCTCAAAACTTTATAAAGTCTAAAAAAGAGAAGAAAGTGCTCATTTACATGTAATTAGGCTGCCAAGGAGCGGAGATTTGATCCGATCCAATTCATACCTTTCATGTGGAAACACATTGACATAACATATATCCAATCTGGTCCAAAACTCATCCAATAACTAAAAATAAGACCAATAAATGGATGGGATATGGATATCTTAAGAACCGATCTATAGTCAGCAGCAATTCTAGTTGTCTTAAAGATTAATATCACAAAGCTTTTAACGTATACACTTTAAGATGTATAACAAATAATACTTAGCTGTATTATATTCATATCGTGCTTTTAGTTAATAGCTTTAAGATATACCACGAGAACAATGATTTTTTTCTTGAATAATCTCATATATCATTGGAAGATTTCCAGGGCAGCATATATGCATTAACCCGTCAAAAAATCCAACACCTATTCTCAAACCATCCAAATTTGATAAACTTTATCAAATACGATGGACTTAATTTACTCCTACACAAATAAAACCTGTTGACCTACTACAAGTAAACCTACTGGTAATTCTAAGATATATCTACAAACATGTAGTTTGCTCTGTATAACCCTACTATACATCCATATCCAAGATATAAACATGCCATCACAAGACATTACTACTTGCTGCAACTTCAAGTACTAATATCACTTATATTTACAATCTCGTGAATAACAACTACAAACACATCACGAGGGCCTAAAACTAACCAATAGTGGTTATATTGGTTGTTTTTTATAATAGCGGTGGACCTCCTGCATTCACAAAAACTAACCAATCAAATTAGCCCAGACTTTCCGCGCTTATTGTGTGCACAATAGAAAAACCCTAATTAAAATTACGAACTGTACTTATAAGGTCAATTAGACCACTACCGCTCGGTAATTTTAATTTCAATTACTACCGCACGATAATTTGTACAACTATAACTAATAATTTATACCACATTTCTAGCTAAAATAGTTTATAACCGAACCCAAACCTATACTTAAATTTTCAAAAACACGAAACAATTATACCACATTTCTAGCTAAAATAGTTTATAACTGAACCCGAACCTATACTTAATTTTTCAAAAACACGAAACAATTATTTTCACGTGAAAACTGTTCTCACCAGAACCCGAGCCAGTACAAAATACTAAACGTACCATAACAATGCTCTTACAAAGATGATGAACCGACGCAGCACAAAGAGCATCTCGTCTCACCTCCAAGCTCAAATCATAAAAATCAAAACCAACTTTCTTGAACGCAAAGTATTTAACTCCGTTACTTAACAGAATACTAGACAGCCGTTTCTCGGTGGCTGAAACGTCGTCGTTTTGAGCGTAGGGTAAGGGCAAGCCAGCGCGGAGTTCGAGGTTGGATATGCGTTGGAGGATCCGGGTTTGGAGCTGATCCAGCTCCGTTAACGACGGATCCTCCGTCATTGTGTTGGGTGGGTTGAGTTGTGGTACGGTAAAAAAGTTGTTTTCGGGGTTAATTTTGGGGTTTTGTTTGGAGGGTTTTGAGGGGGAAAGGGAAAGGTGAAATCGAGTTGTTTGAAGTTTGATAGTTTTATGAAATTAAAATTTTAGTGGTATTCGAATTCGAAATCGAGATTAACGAAATTGTTGTTTTGAGCCATCGACCACAATTGTAGGATTACAGTATGTACATATTTCTTCAAAAAATTGCTTAGTTACATATCCAAGATAGAAAGATTCAACTGCGATATGATTATGCGTTTATTCAATTTCGATCATATGTTTAGATGTCGTATGGCTCTTTATTATTGAATTATTTTCCTTCTTCAAAAAAAATTGTTGTTGTTTAAGTTTGGTTTAATGTGCAAGTAAATTGTACAGTTGTTTGAATATTGTAAATTAATTTAGTGGCGGAAAGTGTAAAGCAGAAAGAAATTGAGCATCAATTTAGAGTGGCAAAGCCGTATTTCGAGTTATATCAAGGAACCTGAACTGTAGCTCCAGGAACTCAAATTTGTAAAGATAGATTCTTCTTTCCCCTGATTCGAGAATTTATTTAAAGGTCGAATAAAGAACCATGTTCATCTATTTTTCAGATATTAATTTGTTAGTGTTTATTACAAAATAAGAAATACTGAGAGTGGTAAAAAGTCAAATTTGAGTCTATCGTCAGCTATACCATGTTAAGGTACCTGTCGTTTTAAAATTTCAATATGTTAAAGAAAGTCACTCGAGTTTAAACTCGTTTATCTAACCCCGGCTCAAGCTCGTAGACGAGCCGAGTTCAAATTAGAATAGTTTAGTTAAACAAATCGAGATGGGTACGTGAAAATCGACTAAACTCTGCTTGTAATTCGGAAATCGGCTCGACTCGAGCTCGAACTTAAAGTCGTTTATAATTATATTAAATTATTATTAAATTGTATTTTCATTATTTATAAATTAAAAGTTAACTATACTTTTTATTTTTATTAGTTTTTAATTAATGAGCTCTCGAGTATATCCCGCTTGGCTCGTTTTAACTCTATAGATTAGCTCGCGAGTAAATTCGACTCGTTGTTTCGATTAGCTCGTGAGTAAACTCGACTCCTTAAACGAATCAAGTTCGGTCATATATTTGAACTCGTTAAGTTAAACGAGGGGCTCGACTTATTTAACTATACCTAAACTCAAACTATTTTATCATCTAATTGGCTTGACTCGAATTACAGTTTTAGAACTCAGTTGTTTTTAAATTTTTTTTTTTTATGATTTTAATGAAATTAAAAGAGTTTGTGAAATTTTATAAGTCACTGGAATTTTAAAAGATTTTTCAGTGAAATTACTATTATGATGACATGATTTTGTATCGAGATAATTATGGGGTGTATCTAATCAAGATTATTAAAGATTTTTTTAAATTTTCGAAGTTCGCGAATATTCGGTCTAAATTTTAAATTATCCTTTAAAATAAATCTGGAGATATTCAATTTGAATAGTAAATAGTCCGTTAGAATACGAGTGTATTCAATCTAGATTTTAAAAAATCTAGTGATAGTAAATTTAAAATTTATTAAAATCTGATGATATTTAAAAATTTATAAAATTTATTTTATTTAAAAATTTTAATAAATTTACTAATAAATTTTTGAATTTAAAATTATCAAAATTTTCAATATTTTTCGATCAATTCCCTCAAAATCCGCCAAGAATTATTATTATTCTTTGAAATCTAAAATAAATACACTTTCTACAGTCCGAGAGACTTGAATATATGGCCGGAAAAACTGGGAAAACACTAACCTTGTGATCGGAAAAATGGCCGGAAGACTCACCAATGTGGCATCTCAAATCATAGGCTCAAACGGCGTCGTTTCACGTCCACTCACCTCATCACTTCGCCTCCGCTCCGGCATGGGCCTCCCCGTCGGCAAACACATCGTCCCCGACAAACCCGTAAACCCTCCTCACCTTCTCCTACATTTACATAAATTTAGTTCATTTCTTGAATTTTTTAATTTTTTAATTATGTTTTCGATTTATCGAATAACCTCGTTAAATGAATAATTTTTTCGGGTTTCATATGATAAGGACAATGTATTGTTATAAAGCTATAAATAAATAATCCTGATAAATGTAGGTGTAATAAGGACAATGTAGTGTTTTATAGCTTGTAAATAAATAATCTTGATAAATGAATAATTTTT
>PHNY01299880.1:3806-17069 GCA_003724115.2 Anethum foeniculum
GTGTATTGTAGCAGTGTAGTTGGTCAGCAGTGGTGGCGAGTAGGGGGTTATTTTCCCGGTTTTCCCTTATTTGACCATATTTATGTTGTTGTACCTTGCTTTCTTCTGAACTGATTCTGTAACCCTATATTCATATTATCTATCTACGTACCTTTGTTTATTTACTGCTCCGTTTCTTTAAACTCTGTTTTGCATCTCAGTAATAGTTATTTGATTAATACTTATGTATAATACCTTCTGTAATTGAACCATTTTAAACTAATCACCCCACTAATACCCGGTTTAGACGAGCAACTTATATAGTAATAGGGTGTATTTTATAAAATTTGAAACTCTTAAATTTAGATTTTTGGATTTGAACAGTTTAGTGTACATGCATATAAATACATGAAATGTCATGCTAGCATATTATTAAATAAGTTGCTTGTCCAGAACCAGAGAAATGGCAGATCAACCTATCAATCTAGAAAATGGTAACCAAAACCAGAACCATGGACAAGACCAAGAAAATCCAATGATGAATCAACTTCTTCAAATTCTTCAACAACAAGCTGCAACCCTTAATCAACAACAACAGCCACCCCCAGCACCCAGTGCCGGAAAATTCAAATCTTTTCAGTCCACCAATCCCCCTGAATTTGTAGGATCTGCAGATCCGCTTAAGGCTAAACCATGGATAAAAGGGATAGAAAAATGCTTTTCGTTAGTTGAGGTGGCAAAAGATAAGAAGGTAGAGTATGCTAGTTTTTATCTAAGCGAAGAAGCAAATTATTGGTGGGCCTCTACAAAGACATTGCAAGGAAGTGGAATTGTTACATGGCAGAAATTTACAGAATTGTTCATGGAAAATTATTTACCAAGTTATATGCAAGAGCAGTTGGAGCTCCGATTCCTAGAGTTGAAACAAGGAGATATGTCGGTAACAGATTATGAGATAAAGTTTTCCGAATTAGCAAGGTTTGTACCAGAATATGTGGATACGGAAGCCAAGAAAGCTAAAAGGTTTCAACAAAGCTTAAAATCATGAAATCGCAGCAAGGTGGCTATTCTTAAACTGAAAACCTATCCAGCCGTTGTACAGAAAGCCAGAATTGTGGAAGAAGAGGGTGAAATGGCCAAAAAGGAAAATGAAGGGAAGAAAAGGAAGATAGACAACACAGACAAAGGTCAAGAGCAAGGAAGTTCAAAATCTGGAGGCAAATTTGGAAAAGGTACGGAAGGATCATTTGATCGGAACCAGAAGTTTCAGAAATCTAAGTTTGGATCAGGAAACCAAGGAAATCATTTTGTAAAGACAAATCAACCAGCCAAAAATGCTAGAACCCTAGTTCCAAATTGTAAAATTTATGGAAAGAAACACCCCGGAAGGTATAACAAACTCAATGTTACCTGTTTTAAGTGCAATCAGAAGGGCCATTACTCGACAGAGTGTCCTGGTACTTCAGCAAAGTCAAGTTTAACATGTTTCAAGTGCGGAAAAGTTGGTCATATGGCAAGAGATTGCAAGGAGCCGGTTCAGAAGGCTAATGTTCTTAGGATTGCAGGACCACCACCTCCACGAGCTCCAAGAGCAAGGACTTTTAACATGACAATGAAAGATGTTATTCAAGATTCAGATGTGGTGGCATGTACGCTTACTATAAATTCTTTGAAAGCAAAAGTATTAATGGACTCTGAATCTAGTAGATCTTTTATATCTGAGAATTTTGTTGACAAATTGCAATGTGCTACCTGACCTCTAGATCCTAATTTGATTATTGAAGTAGCTAATCAGGAAAGAGTATCTGTTAATAGAATTTATCCTAATTGTGATCTTAAATTAGGAAGTTGTCATTTCCTTGCAGACCTAATACCCTTCAAATTAGGAAAATTCGATATCATATTAGGAATGGATTGGTTAGCGGAGCATGATGCTCAAATGGAATGTAAGAGTAAGAAAGTGAAATTGAGATCTAAAGATAATAAGGAAATAGTCTTTCAAGGACAAAAGAAGGAAAAGAAGTATTTGTCCATAATTCAAGCAAAAAGATTACTAAGACAAGGATGCGAAGCTTATTTGACCCATGTGGTAGATATGGAAAAAGATTTATCCAAGTTAAAAAATATTCCTGTTGTTAGTGAGTTTCCGGATGTGATTCCTGATGAATTACCTGGACTACCCCCTGATCGAGAAATTGAGTTCACTATTGATTTAGCACCCGGAACAGAACCAGTTTCGAAAGCTCCCTATAGGATGGCACCTGTGGAAATGAAAGAATTAGCCACATAATTGCAAGAATTATTAGATAAAGGAGTTATTCGACCTAGTGTATCACCCTGAGGCACACCAGTGTTATTCATTAAGAAAAAGGATGGGAGTATGAGATTGTACATCGACTATCATAAGCTTAATAAGCTGACCATTAAGAATAGGTATCCTTTACCATGAATTGATTATCTGTTTGACCATTAAAAGGAGCGGCATGTTTTTCTAAGATTAATTTAAGATCTGGGTATCACCAACTTAAGATTAAGGTGAAGACGTACCCAAGACGGCGTTTCGTACAAGATATGGGCATTATGAGTTTCTAGTTACGACATTTGGATTAACAAACGCGCCCGCAGCTTTTATGGATATGAAGAATAGGGTCTTCAAGAAATATTTGGATAAGTTTGTGATTGTGTTTATTGATGATATCTTGATTTACTCCAGGACAGACATGGAGAACACTGAACACTTAAGGATAGCCTTAGAAACCCTAAGAAAAGAAAGAATGTACGCAAAGTTCTCAAAATGTGAGTTTTGGTTAAAGGAAGTTCAGTTTCTTGGGCATATAGTTAGTAGCGAAGGAATCAAAGTGGACCCCGCAAAGATTGAAGCGGTAATGAATTAGGAAAGACCGAAAACGCCCACGAAAGTGAGAAGTTTTCTATGATTGGCTGGATACTATCGCAGATTTGTGCAAGATTTCTCGAAAATAGCTGTTCCGTTAACTAAGTTGACTCGGAAGAATGAAAAAATTGTTTGGACATAAAAGTGTGAAGAAAGCTTTCAATAATTAAACAAAAGACTGGTGTCAGCACCTGTTTTAGTTCTACTAGATGATCAAGGAGAATTTGTGATTTTTAGTGACGCTTCGCGTAAGGGAATAGGATGTGTGTTAATGCAACATGGAAAAGTGATAGCTTATGCTTCTCGTCAATTAAAACCTCATGAGCAAAAATATCCTACCCATGATTTAGAATTTGCGGCTATTATTTTTGCACTAAAGATTTGGAAGCATTATCTATACGGGGAAAAGTGTGAGATATATACGGATCACAAAAGCTTGAAATATATCTTCGCTCAGAAGGAATTGAATATGAGGCAAAGGCGATGGTTAGAACTGATCAAGGATTACAATTGTGCTATAAACTATCACCCTGGGAAAGCTAATATTATGGCAGACGCTTTAAGCAAGAAAGAAAGACTGAACATGTTAACGACCTCATCAGAATTGGCAAAGGAATTTGAAAAGTTGGAAATTGAAATACAGATGCCAGAGGTAGCAAATCAAAGATTGAAAACAATAGTGTTTCAACCAGATTTCTGGAAAAGATCAAAAGATGTCAGGAACAAGTAATGGAAAGAGAAAAGGAAAAGATGACTAGTGAAGAACTCAAGGATCAAAAGGATTATAAAGGTATATACAGATTTTCCTCGCGAATTTGGATTCCAGATGTTGTTGAGTTAAAGAATGAAATTTTGCATCAAGTGCATAACTCAAGATATTCGATCCATCCTGGAAGCACAAAAATGTATAGGAATTTGAAAGAAAACTTTTGGTGGCCAATCATGAAAAGAGATTTCGTGGAATTGGTTAACAAGTGCTACGCTTGCCAGAAAGTTAAGGCACAACATCAACGACCAAACGGATTGCTTCAGCCATTGGAAATTCCTAAATGGAAGTGGGAACATATTGCCATGGATTTTATGGTAGAATTACCAAGGACCAAAGCAAATCATGATGCCATCTAGGTAATTATTGATAGATTGACAAAGAAAGCACATTTCCTTCCCATTAATGAAAGGTTTTCACTAGAAAGATTGGTCAAGTTGTATTTGGACGAGATTGTTATGCGATATGGGGTACCCGTATCTATTGTGTCAGACAGAGACCCCAGATTTAACTCAAGATTTTGGCGACAGTTCCAAGAACACTTGGGTACTGGACTAAATATGAGTATCGCTTATCATCCGCAAACAGACGGGAATTGTGAAAGGACTATTTAGACAATTGAAGATATGTTACGGGTCTGTGCGTTGGACTTTAAAGGAAATTGGGATGATCATTTGCCGCTAATTGAGTTTTCTCACAACAATAGTTATCATGCGAGCATTGGTATGCCACCATATGAAGCATTGAAGAAGATGCAGTTCTCCAGTACATTGGGATGCAGTTGGTGAACGTAAATTATTAGGACCAGAGATTGTCCAGCAGACTAAAGAAAAGGTAGAACTAATTCAAAAGAGGATAATAGAAGCTCAGAATAAACAAAGGATGTATGCAGACCAAAATCAAAAGAGTATAGAATTCGAGAGAGGAGAAAAAGTACTATTGAAAGTATCACCATGGAAAGGTGTGTCCAGATTTGGAAAGAAAGGAAAATTGAATCCAAGGTACGTTGGACCATTTGAAGTACTAAAGCGAATCGGAAAAGTTGCTTACGAGTTGGCTCTACCACCGCATATGCAACATATTCATAATGTTTTTCATGTGTCTCTACTGAAGAAATACAATCCTGATGCGAGCCATGTGATAGAAATTGAGCCGGTAGAAATTCAGGAAGATCTCTCTTATGTATAGCAACCGGTAGAAATCTTGGATCGAAAGGAAAAGACGCTGAGAAATAAAATAGTGCCATTAGTGTGAGTCTTGTGGAGAAACCCTAAAGTTGAAGAGTCAACCTGGGAGTTAGAAAGCGAAATGCGTGATAAGTATCCTCGTTTATTTACTTAGGTAAGATTCTGGGGACAAAATCCTTTTAAGGGGGGAATGATGTAATATCATGGGAAATTCGTAATTATAAAATATATTATTATGTGTGAAATTATTTGATTTTGTGGAAATTATGTGGTTCTTGTTAATTTATGTAAATTAAAGAATACATATTTATATATATTTGTTCTAGTTTGATGAGTCGTCAATAAAAGACGGTATGCCTAAGAAGATATTTGGAAATATCCAAATATAGAAAATGATAAAGGAAAAATGGTGGAAAAATTTGTGTCAATAGAAATATATGTGAAACAGTGATTATTTGAGTTATAAATGATTCAGGGGAAAACCTGAAAAGTTGAATTTGCTCGGATGTTTAGCGATTATAAAAAAAGGGTATTATAATTAGAAACAAATAAAAATAGTGAATATGGTATTTGCTGACTTGGATATATGTGAAATAGATGTTACGTGACTTGTATGTGTCCAATTTGGTGCTCAGTGTGTTTTAGTTGTGCCTAAATGAATTATTTTTGAAAAATAAAACATATTTTGGTGCTAAAATATTTTTATAAAATCACTAGAGAATGGTTAAATTGTGAAATTTGTTTTGTTATCTCTAGAATAACCCTAGAGAATTTTTAAAAATGATAGTTGATTTTATTTTGGTGAATTGGTATTTAAAAACGATTTTATAATCATTAATTCTATTTTGAGCCTTTTCTTGTAAAATTCATATAAAATAAACTGTGCGCTCAAAAATTATTTTAAGAATACCTAGAGATAGGTAATTTCATAAACTTTATTTTAAAAATAATTTCGTGATTTATAAACCTTTTTTTCTATTTATTATAGAAATTACAATTTGATATTCAGCATTTGATAATTATTAAAAATTGATTTTTCACATCAATGTGAAATTACTATCTTGTCCCTGGCCCTATAAGCTTAAAATTAGCCTTTTTCTCTTCTTCTTCATTGAGACCCCTATAGTCTCCCGTTACTCTCTCTCCCCCTCTCGATAATCTTTTTCTCCACTGTTGTCCTTCGTTTTCCGGCCGATTTTCGATCAGAGACCGGGTTTATGCCCCGTTTTGCTTCCTTAACACCGCTCTGAGCTTGCATGTGTGTATTTTTTGAAAATTTTAAATCCCACTTCGAGTGGGGTATGAATTTCGGAAGTATTAGCTTCATTTTTAATGAATTTTGTGTGATTGCAAGCGGGTGTTTATGTTTTTAAGCTTTAATTGGGGAAGAATCGGTTGGAAACCCCATTTCGGGTCACCACCCTTCGACTCCACCACCGGCGGTGAACTCCGGTGAGCCGGTGGAGTGGGCGGTGATGTTCTTGAGCCCGAATGACCAACAAAACACCCTGTAAATTCGTTATTTCAATTTACTGCCATGGGATTCGAATTTTCAGAATTTATTAAAGAAGTTTCGGTTGTTTTTAGTTGTTTTTTCGATTTAAACGATGATATATGAATGATTGTTGATGTTAAAGTAATATAGAGGTATCAATGGTGTTGATAACTTGATTTTTCAGATTCGTTTGTAGTGATGCTAATTGAATTATGATGATGATAATTTAGGTTGATTTGGATTGTTTTTGGTTAAGAATTATAAGTTAGTGGATTAAATGAGTAGTTATTTGATAGTGAATTGTTGATGTTCGGTTATGATTAAATGGTTGGCCTATAAGCGAATAGATCATGCCAGAATTTCGGTAGGATTGTAAAGGTTATACAAGTATGTTATAGTGTCAAGAGATTGATATGAAAGATTATACTAGTAATCTGTATCTTTGCATAATAACCTGAATTTAAAAATAGTGATATATTCCTAATAGTGTAAAAGGTTGCGATACATGGAATTGGATGTGCTCTTGTGTGTTATTTGAAAATGTGCTTATATGATTTTTATTGGCAAGTACGAACTAGACATATGGAAATAAGTTGAGATATGTAAGTTTGTTAAACGTGTATGAGTATGCATGATTACATGATTATTTGGTTATTTAATGTTACGAAATCAATAGAGGTATGAAGGATGTGAAATATAATCATGACTATATGAGTATTTTGATTGATAGAGATACTAAAGTTATGGTGATTACGTGATTATATGCTTTTGTGCATGTGATAAAGAAGCTAAAGTTATAAAGCCTAATAGATAATTGTATGATTACGTGGATATGTGAATAGTATATATATATGAGTTATGATTCGATTAATACGTAAAAGGTAGTAAGTTAAACGTTTGGGGGAACGTCATTTGGTTTATAAGAAACTCTAATTACGGTTTGTTTTGATTCTAGATTTGGAAAGCGAGGACGCTCGGAATAGGAAAGGAAAGTCCGTAGTAGGCGCTAGTGGTTCAACCTCGATTAAGAAGGAAAGCTTTTGAGGCAAGTAACTCTGCCTACTCTTTTAAAGTAATAATAATTTATGTTGATAAGGGATATGAATACGGATATAAATGTTGAAAAAGGATATGAATATTGATACATGGCATTGTAACCCTTATTCCCATACAAATTATGATTACCTGATTTCTTTCTATAACCATGCTTAGTTCCTGTACCCCCTTTTTCTTCAAATAAGACCTATGCTTATTGATTCCCCATGTTTGAATACCTTTGCTTTAAAGATAGCTATACCATATTGCACTTCTGCTTCGATAGTACCTATGTTGAACCCTTGGTCACTTGTGAACCTGTAAATCCTTGTTAGACCTTTTCACTTGTACTTGAAAAACTTTAAAATTGAAATTAAGAATGATTTTGGATTTGAAAGAGTCGGAATGATTTCAAAGGCTGGTAACTCTTTTAAAATGAAAAGTAATTTTGTTATTTAAATGTTTTCCAATATAAAGGCTTTCATTGAAATCCTAAATATTTGAGGCGTAAGTGGTCGTGTACCAACGATCCAGCTAAGTGTATGAAGCCCGGAGATGGACCGGAGCGTAATTAAACCGGAGATGGACCGGTATATTTTAAAGGCCAGAATAGTGCCTTAGGTACCTTATGACTAGATGGAGGTCAATACGGGCTGATCACCCGTATCTTTATACTTTGAAAGTTTTTACACTCCAATCAAATAATATGAAAATCTCAGAAATGTCATATTTAATGTTTTACTAAAATAAAGATTTGAAACTTGAAAAGGAAAGTTTTTTATTGTCTTACTATCAGTAAAGGTTTAAAATTGATTTAAAATGTCCAGCTTGATTGAACTGTTGATCGAAACCTTAACCTTGAATACCCTGAACCTCTTTATAGTGCACTGTTTATAATATTTGTTAGCTTTCAGTTATAGATATTTTAGTTACTTACTGAGCCATATTTGCTCATAGTATTGTTTTATGCTAACCCCTTGGCAGTTAAGCAAGAAGATGGCCAGACTTAGACACCAGCCAGAAAAAGTGTGTGTAACGGTCCCTCACGCACCGGTAGATTTGCTATCCCAGACCAGGTAGATGGATTTTGGTGAGAGGATCGGTTTAGCTTTTGGTGGTGTAACTTTGAATTAAGATACAATGGGTTATCTAACGATTCCAAGTCAGAATTGTATTTATTTTGGTGTATAATCAGGTTTTAATTAAAGGTTTTTATTTTGATTAGTAGTTGTAATCTGTTTCATACCTTATCCTGTCTAGATCCTAGTAGCTTTCGGGGTTTTGGTTATTGTTATTTTATATTATTTAGTGGTTGTGGGTCCCAAATCCTGACCCCAGGTTTGAGAATGTCATAATTTACATTCCGTACACCATCAATATGGACGTAGTTCATGCCTTTAACATGTTGTTTTCAGCAGTTCTCAACATGCTTAACAACTCAATGGGTGTTTAGTCTATCTCATTCTTTTGTTCATAACAAATTAAAAATAGAAGTTGTTCAAAGATTGCTTGATCAAATCAATTTAATTCTCTACACCAATCTTGAAACTCAAAATTATCAAGGTACTCAATAAACCTATCATCTTTAAAACATGTGGTCCAACCGAATCTCCATCTCCCAATCATGAAAATTTATAGTGCCTTATTCTTGTCAAAACCTTTTTTGATGAGCCTATCCCTCAAACAACCTTTGAAGGTTCTCATTCATATTATAAGCATCCATATGCTTATGTTGCTTCTTAAGCTCAGCACTCATAGTTGCAAGCATGAGACATGAAACATTAGTTACATCAGCAATTTGCTTCTAGTAAGCATTTTGTTTAGGACATGTTTCAATCTCAGCTAGAGGAGAAAAGGGATGGGTTTGAGTGACATCATTGTGCTTGAGGAATATCGTCAAGTTCCAATGTCAGTCACGGAAATGATTTCATGTCAGCTTGTCCTTCTCTAGGACTATTTCCTAGAGAAGTTGTTTGTGTTATTTGTCATCTGATATCTACAAAATTCAAAATGCATAAAATGAATTTGTCTACAGATATATATTAAATTATGTTGAAGTGATTATTCATATATATTCATAATATATATCTCCCACTATTTTTCTCAAATCAATAGCCCTAACTATTAATTCCGAAAGAATATCTTCTATATTCTTTATAGTGAGCCAAGATCCATACTATCATGATCCCATCATAAAGATATTTCCAATTTTTCCTTGAATAAAATACGTCAAATCAATATTCATCAATGGTTTGATTTCCAAGTAGTGGAGAAGTCACAATGGACTCACTTAATACCCACAACCTTACAAGTTCGATGAACTCACTTTTTGCCAAAATCGCCCCATGTCGGAAATAAAGAAAATTCGTACATCATTCCGTCTTTCATAAACACGAGAATCTCATAATTGTTTGTTAATATTATAAAATTTTGAATCGTTACAAATTTTATCATCTTTAGCGGGCAGGACATTGGTGTCGTATCTAATACATACATTCTTAATCTAATTAAGCATGCATCTTGAAACTACTCTACACATACATTCATCATATGAGCATCCATACGTAAAGTGTAGTAAAGTAAACGTGGCTGGTTATGGCTTAATCCTATATGATCTTAATCAAGCTAATAATTAAGATCTAGGTCATGCTATGGTGGCAAAATAAATACAAGCTAACTATTACATTCCTTGAGTTGCCTCCTTTGATCACCATCATGGAACCACTTTCCTTAATCTTTAAGTCTTCTTGTCTTCATGTCCATTAAATAAATAAAGAACTCTAATGTAATTGAACTTACAAAAGAAACTCGAGTTACATTCGAGAATTAATAATTACAAGATCAAAACGACATGTAAGTCGTATTTATAAACCAAAACCACTAACCCATGGGTCAAAAGCCATAACCATCCACCATGCTCAAGTAACACTTAAGAACATGTTAAAAACTATATTCTGATCATACAATATCATATCATTCATGATCTAATCATAAAAACAAAATATGAAAAAATTCATAAAAACCTGAATCAAATCAGAAACACAGAAATTGCTACTTATAGGTTGTAAACTGCTATTTACTCAGAACACACGTTGGGAGAAAAAAACTGTTGTATGTAAGCTTTTATATGATTCTTTTCAAAGTCATAAACGGTTATCATTATAGGATTACTATAACAATATTTAAGAATCGAAAATGTTTCCTGTCAACATATGCATCAATGACAATATGTTTCAAGGTGTTGTATGTTTCATCTTAAAGTTATTTTAATTATGACATTATAAGACAAATGTTTTCTCAATTCAGGAAATACTTGAGTTATGTTACTTTTTGTGACACCCCCAAATCCGGGGTTAGAGGATTTGGTCGTTACTGAAATCTTAAAATAATAAAACCTGATTAATCCAAAAACAATCACCAAATACGGTCCAACAATTGAAATATAAGATCAGACCCCCAGCTAAACCAAAATCTTTTAGGTTACAGTGCTAGAAACAAGAATCCAAAATCCACAAATAAACTTTTACTTTTCTTAAAACTTTTTTCACATAATTTGAAACTCAAAACTTAATCCGCAAGTATAACTTCGAGAAGAAGTATACTAGGCCCAACTAAGCGATAATACAAATAGCATAACTAATATATATTGAAGAACCAATACAATTAAACTTACGCTATTCCCACATTCCCTGAAATAAACATCTTCATAAAGGCATCCTTTTCTTCTCTTCCTGAACTATGCAGCTAAACTCCGCCAGTCTATCTCTCACTGGAAGGTTAATTTAAAATAAGCAAGTATGAGATAAAGAAATGCTCAGCAAGATTATCAAGAGCATAATCTGACAGTTGCAAAACATTTACGAGTTTACGAATAAAACTGATATATGCTATCAAGCAATATTTTTATAGCAATCCATTTCTTTGAAGCGAAGAAATAGTCAAGGAATGTAATATTTAATTCTTAAATAGTCTTATAACCATTTTTTATATTTTTCATCACTTTTTCCTTATAAATCTTTTGATAGTTAAGAAACTGAGGATTTAACAATAATTTAATCTCCACAAGAATTGGAGTTCATAAAACAGTATCCATAGTAATATCTGAAAGACAATAGATCAATATGTGAGAAATCATAAAGGCTATCATAAGCTTAAATCAATTAGTGATAAGTTTGGATTGGAATCCTTACTGAACGGATGCACTATCACAACTGATCAGAATGCCGTGTGATAGCACCGAACCGTACCTCGTGGAAGCATGATCTAAAATAACAGGCACCAAAATATAAGGCAACACATTGGCCTTGGCATAAAATGGTATTATAACTATTTCATATAATACCAAGCCCACATGCTGGACCGCCGTCATGGCCTTTTACACTTTCATCCAATCAAAATAATTTTTCTTTAAAGGAATTGAATCAATCGAAATCCTTATTTTATAACTCCCCATTTCACATGGTCTGGAGGAATCACAATAACTGATGGCAATATAACTAGAATAATTAGTTATTCTCTAAATCATGCAACAAAATACTATTTGCGTGGAGTATATCTGGATAGCATAGTTATTCACTATCTATCAAAAAAAGGAAATTACCTTCTAGTAGAACAATTACCAGAATAACATGATGTCAATAATCCATTGATTTTCTGTACACAATATCTCATAAGAGTATTTGATAAAATAGTACAGTGTTCGTGGATATAAAATCCCTTTATTTTTAATTATACTAGAAAGCGGTATTTGCATAACTAGAATACCACATTTTTATATGTAAAACATTTAACTATTCTGGAAGTAGAATAGTGGGGAAAATACTCGCCTTTGGTCCTTAGCAATTATGCACACTCACAACTAACATAATCATCTCATTCTGACATCTTGTGACATCACCAACTTTATTCTAATAACTTTTTTATTTTCCGTTCTTACGGGCGCTAACAGCCTTACATGCAATCTCAGTCAATTTCTCTTTATCCAGTCGGCCTGGTTCTGATCATCTCGAATAACTAGCGTCTATAAACAAAAGATCCACTTTAATCGTCTAAACAATAATCACTCGACGAACTGCTCGCTTGCAACTCTATCGCCTACCTATACGATAAACCCTAATACGGAGTAATAACATGGATCACATAATCACGTAATTTCAACCAGTTAAGCACATAAACATATAATGCACGTACACACATAATTCATATAGCACGTAAACACATAAGTCATTTAAAACGTAACTCAATTCGCCAAAAGATTTGGTTCAATGCATTTTAAACAGAAATCGGGTCAATATACGGCTTTTCGGTAATTACCTGAATCAGAAACGATTGTAAAATACTCAACCTTTTGATAGAAAAGGAAGTGAGTCTCAGAAGTATTATCCTGAGTCCGTAGGCATTCGTTTCGTTAAAAATGGACAAACGGTCTTTTTATTACGAATAAAATAAGAATACTTCAATTAATGAAAATAGTAATTGATTATTTAATATTTTATAAATTTCCAAAAACTGAAAAAGATTCTTAAAACTTTATTTATCTTAATTATAAATAAATACATTTTATTTAACTAACTATAAATAAAATTAATTGATTAAATAAATTAATAAATTAATAAAATAATTGATTAATTAACTAAAATAAATTATGAAAAATTAAATCCAATTAGGATTTTTAAAAACAATACAGAAAATAAATTTTCTAGAATTAAAGGTAATTTAATTAATTATATAAATAATTAACTAAATAGAACTTTGAATTAAAATTCAAATTTTGAATAAAAGAATTGATTTTTGATTTATATGAAAAAGAAATCTCAGAAACACGTTTCCACAATAATACATTGCATAACGAAGATCGAACGGTGCTGGAGTTGGCTGGCTGACCGGCCAGAGACCAAGAACCAGTCGC
>PHNY01299886.1:3892-15575 GCA_003724115.2 Anethum foeniculum
CGATTACTCGGAAAACCATTATCTTCATTTTTAATTTTCAGAATATTTGTATTCAGTTAGTTAAGCAATCCGGAAACAGAGCGGCTAATTATTTAGTTCGTTTATTTGTTTTTCAACCTGGTTGCATGATCAGTTGGGGGTTTGTCCCGATTGAGTCTCTTTCAAGGTGTTCTGAAATAAACGTCAGCTGATTTGTATACATGTGAAATAAGACTAGACTTGGAAAACCTTATAAAGTACTCAGAAACTCTTAGAGAATGAAAAATATATGTAGTTGAACCATGTTCTGAAATGTACGAAACACCACTTGTAAGAATGCCTACTGACTTTAAGTTACTTTTAACTGAGAAAGGAAGCAGAAGAATATGCTACTGTCAATCTCAGCTAAATTAGAGTTTTATCTATTTCTTCGTGTTGTTATTCTTTTCTTTAATTAATAGGCCTAGCTTGATGTTATGTAGGCTTATGTATCCTTCTTGTTGTTCTATATGTTACAGACATTGCCAGAGATTTTGAAAGGATGGAAAAATTGGGAAGAGAAATGGTTACTAAGTGTGCCGGCCTTCCACTAGCTATAGTAATTTTGGGGGGAACTCTTGTAACAAAACCTTCCCTGATCGAATGGGAAAAGGTATATGATGATAGTCTATCATCCCTAAAAAAAGGGAAGGGGTTGGGAGAAACGCAACAAGGAGAACTATTTGACATTTTGGTTCGGAGTTACAATGCTTTGCCCCCTCAGCTGAAACCATGCTTTTCATATCTAAGTAAATTTATGGAAGATGATTGGATAGATGCAGAAACTTTATATCAGTTATGGATTTCTGAGGGAATGGTACTATCCAGTGACAAAAGGGAAGGAGAAACAATGATGCAAGTCGCTGAATCTTACCTGGGAGAACTGGTCCATAGGAGTATGGTTCAAGTGAGATTTAATGATTTGGAATCATCGCTTACGAAGTTCGAAAGTTGTTGTCTTCATGACCTTATGAGAGACCTATCTCTATTCCAGGCAAAAGCAGAAGATTTTTTCAAAACAATTGATCTTCGAGAAGGAAATGATTTTCATCTCAATAGTTCTGTGGTCTCCCAGGCTGCTAAGACTAGACAGCTAGTAGTTTATTATGAAAGCGAATTGGAAGGCAAAAAAGTTAATTCTTACTTTATCAAGAAACCCGATCACCAAGAGTACCGATCAATTTTACTTTTAAATGTGGAAGGATTTGGAGGATCGGCACTGCGACTGGGGTCGTATATTGGCAATTTTAAGTTACTAAGAGTTTTGTCTCTTGAAAATTTGTGTTGTGCAGCAACTCTTTTAGGTGCCCTTTTTGGTAAAAACATGGAAGATGTATTAGAAAGCCTTGTTTACTTGCGATATCTTAGTCTATGGAAATCTAATGTGGAGATTTTTCTAGGGATACAAAAGTTGGTGCTGCTACAAACTCTCAAACTACGCACGCCGTCTTATACACTTATGCCAGTGGTATCGAGTAATGTTTTGGGCAAGTTGGCATATTTGCGTCATTTGTATTTACCAGATTGGTTCTTTACAACCTCAGAGAAGATAACCAAATTACGGTTCAATGGTTTGAGCAAATTAGAGACACTCGAACATTTTGATACTAGGTTCTGTGAGGTTAAGGATCTACCAAAATTATCCAGTCTTCGGAGACTAACGCTAATAGAAGAGGGTGGTTATGATGATGCGAAAGAGATGTTCAAGTACTTATCTGAGTTGGCCTTGTCATCAAATTCCTGTATCCGGTATTTGACCCTTGTTATTAAAATGTCTGATCAAGGGTTCAAAAATGATGCAGACATGATAAGACAGTTGTTGTGCAATCACAAGTTCAACCTTCAGTATTTAGTTCTAGACGGTAGGAATCTCCCAGAGTTGTGTGAATTATTTAAAGAGCAGCAACAACTTAATCATACACATATTCACGCATCTTCAATTCGTATCACCAAACTACAGTTGAGATATTCCTACCTAAAGAAAGACCCGATGCCAGTACTAGAGAAGGTTCCGACTTTGAGGGAGTTGTATATACGTGACGCATACAAGGGCAAGGCAATGGTGTGCTCAGCCACGGGTTTTCCCAGACTCACCCGGCTTCATCTGTACTCTTTTACAAATTTGAAAAAGTGGAGGGTGGAGAATGGAAGCATGGCCATTCTTCAACACTTGGTAATTGAGAATTGTGAAGAGTTGGAGGAGCTTCCCGAAGGACTCATATTTCTCAGTTCTCTTCGAGAACTAATATTGACTTGGATGCCTTTAAAATTCTGTGATAGAGTTCGGCTGGAAAACGGTGAACAAGGACTCGACTTTTACAAAGTTGCTCATGTTCCTGATCTCATTGTCGGGTACAGGACTTAATAATATCTGAATGCCAAAAATTATCACTTGTTTCCCATTTCAGATTTGTTTGAATTTTTGTGTTTTTTGAAATATCTTTTCTTGTTTTTTTTATAAAACTTAAAGGGAATATCATAGACAATCTGTTTCAGGTATCCTTTTTGGTACATATATAGAAGGACTTCTTTGAAAACTTTTTCATGGGTACAGAAGTTGGTGCTGCTACATACTCTCAAACTAGACATGCAGAAATTTACTTATATGCCACCTGTTTCAATTCTAGAAAATGTTTCATCAGACATTTCTGCTCTACTATTTTACACAAGCTCGTTTTATTTTATGGTCGGTTGGGAAACGTGGATTTTATTTGAAATTCTGGATTTGATCAAATAAGGTGTTTGCGAATTTGGATTTAAATTTCAATTGAAATCTAGGACATTCAAATATTAGTATAAACATGAAAATTTGAAATGACAACTCAAATCCTCTCATTTTAAATTCATCATTTGAAATGAAATGCACGTTTCAAAACGTCCTCTTAGGGTTTTCATACATAATAAGCACGGAAATTTATAAGTTTAAGTCAATTTGATTGGTGTATTTTTCTGGATGCATGGATCCACCACTAATATAAAAAGCAACCAATCAAAATGGTTTAAACCTATAAATTTCTATGTTCATTGTGGGTTCACGGGCACATAATAGAAAAACCGATTCTTTTATAATCTCTGTGAGTTGTTGAACTTTGCACCCTGTGATCATAAAATAACATACGTGCCGGGGGGTGTGAGGTTAATGAGTGCTACTTATAATAATTGTAGATGAAAAAAATTAGTACAATATGCAATTAGTTTTCAGGTCACTGATTAGCCGCCATAAAAGACCACCTTATTTGTTCTTTTTTAAAAATTTAGCATTATATTAGTAGTCAATTATGTCAATTATAAAATGTAGTCTTAACTACATTTGTGGTTTCTGTTTGAGTAGAAGAAAGAAAATCCGTAGAAATGGCTGAAGCAATTGTGTCAATTGTTGTGGGAAGGATCACTGATTTGTTGATTGAGGAACCTCAACTTTTTCACCAAGTAATAGATGAAATTCAAGTGGTGGTGACTGAGCTCAGGAGAATGAAGACATTCTTACCAGATGCTGATTCAAGGATAAATGTAGATAAAATCCGCTGTTTGCTCCGCGAGGTACGGGATCTTGCCTATGATGCTGAACATGTTGTCGAAACATTTCTTCTGAAAGCTTCATCCAGTGAAACAAAGAGAAGAAAACAAGAGAACAAGTGCAGAACAAAGTTCAAGGATATACAAAGAAGGATATTTGTCATTTACGATTGCTTTAGTGAATATAATATCAAAGCAACGTTGGAATCCCCGGAATCAACAAAGTCATCTAGTGGAACACCGGGAAAGCTAAAGCGATTTCACACTTTCACAACTGTTGAACCAGAAATATTTGTTGGATTTCAGGAAGATGTTGATCGGTTGGTGGGATATCTGGTGGATGATAGTGAAGACTCTTACCCGCTGATCTCTATTTGTGGAATAGGAGGTCTGGGTAAGACCACTCTCGCTCAAAAAATATACAATCATGCCACCATTAAGAATTACTTTGCTGGTCTAGCCTGGGTTTCCATTTCACAAATGTGGCAAATGAACAGGTGTTGCAGCGAATACTTATATGTCTCGTCCATGAGAAGAAAGAGGAAATCTTTACTTGGGAGGACGACAAGCTAGTTAAGAATCTGCGTAAAATCCAACAAGAGAAAAAATGTTTGATAGTACTTGATGACATTTGGTCAAATGATGCTTGGGATTCTATAAAAGCTGCATTCACTGCTGAAAAATCTGTAAGCAAATTAATGCTTACAAGTCGTAATGTTGATGTTGCTGAGTATGTAAATCCAGAAGGACTCATTCACCAACCAAAATCTTTAAGCCCAGATCAAAGTTGGGAGCTACTTCAGTTGAAAGCACTTCCTACAAGAGGAGATTGCATAGGTACGTATTGTAATTTACACACATTCATTATGTTTCATTTCATATGTTCAAGGTAACCTAAACTCCAATAGAATGGAATGCAAAGTTGTGACACCTCTGATGTACCAGTAGCTGATTTTTTGTACATGTGAAGTAAACCTAGATTTGGAAAATCCAATAATATAATCCAAAATTCCTATAATATGAAAAAAAAAATGTAGTTTAATTATGTTTAGAAACTTACAACAACTAGTTCTAATATGCCTAATTACTGTAAGTAGTTCTAAGTGTTTTCTTTTAAGCTTATACATATCTTTCTTGTTGTTTTTTCTGTTACAGACGTTGCCTCAGAGATTTTAAAATTATGGAAAAATTGGGAAGAGAAATGCTAAAAAGTTGTGCAGGTCTTCCATTAGCTATAGCAATATTGGGGGGAATTCTTGTAACAAAACCTTCCCTGATCGAATGGGAAAAGGTGTATAATGATAGTCTATCATCCCTAAAGAAAGGAAAGGGGTTGGGAGAAAATCAACAAGAGCAACTATTTGACATTTTAGTTCAGAGTTACAAGGTTTTGCCCCCTCAACTGAAACCATGCTTTTTATATCTATGTAAATTTAAGGAAGATGAATTGATAGATGCAGAAACTTTATATCAGTTATGGATTGCTGAGGGTATGGTACTATCCTGTGACAAAAAGGAAGGAGAAACAATGATGCAAGTCGCTGATTCTTACATGGGAGAACTGGTCCATAGGAGTATGGTTCAGGTGATATTTAATGATTTGGAATCATCGCGTACAAAGTTCAAAAGTTGTTCTCTTCATGACTTTATGAGAGACCTATCTTTATTCCAGGCGAAAGTAGAAGATTTTCATGAAACGGTTGATCTTCGAGAAGGAAATGATTTTCATCTCAATTGTTCTGTGGTCTCACAGATTGCTAACGCTAGACAGCTTGTAGTTTATTATGATGACATTTATGAAGGCAAGAAATCTGATTCATACTTTATCAAGAAACCCCATCACCAAAAGTACCGATCAATTTTACTTGTAAATGTGATTACATATCAAAGCTGGGAACCACGACTGGGTTCATATTTGGCCAATTTTAAGTTACTAAAAATTTTGGCTCTTGAAAACACAAGACTTGGTGGACAATCTTTTTCAGGTATCTTTTATGGTACTAATGTGGGAAGAGTATTAGGCAGCCTTGTTTACTTGCGATATCTCAGTCTAATGGGTTCTATTTTGGAAACTTTTCGAGGGATACCTAGTTTGCAGCTGCTACAGACTCTCAACCAAACGATACAGAATTATATTGGTAAGTCACTGGTTTCAAGTAATTTTTTGGGCAAGTTTGCACATTTGTGTCATTTGTATTTACCAGACTTTTGTCTCTACACAAGGAAGAATAACAAATTAAGGTTCAGTGGGTTGAGCAAATTGGAGACAGTGAAGAATTTTGATAATAGGTGGTGTGAGGTTAGCGATCTACCAAAATTATCCAGTCTTCGAAGGCTAAAGCTAAAAGCAATGGGTGACTATGATGATGTAAAAGAAACATTCAAGTACTTATCTGGTATAGTCTTGTCATCAAATTCCTGTATCCTGTACTTGAACCTTGCTATTACGATATTTGATCAAGGGTTAAAATGATCCAGATATGATAAGACAGTTGTTTTGGGATTGTAAGTTCAACTTTCAGAAATTATCAATAGATGGAAAGATCCCAGAGTTGTCTGAACTTTTTGAGCAACAGCAACAAATTAATCATACTCATATTGATGTATCTTCATTTCGTATCACCAGCTTAAACTTAGACAGGTCGTTCCTAGAGGAAGACCCGATGCCAGTACTGGAGAAGATTCCAACTTTGAGTGAATTATATTTAGGACGTGACGCATATAAGGGCCAGGCAATGGCATGCTCAGCAACCGGTTTCCCAAGACTCACCGGGCTTTATCTGTTCTGTCTTTTCACTTTGGAAAAATGGAGGGTGGAGGAAGGAAGCATGCCCGTTCTTCAAGATTAATAATTTGGGATTTTCGAAAGTTGGAGGAGCTTCCAGAAGGACTCGTATTTCTCCATTCCCTCAGGAAAATATTGTTGAGGGAAATGCCTTCAGAATTCTGTGAAAAGGTTTGCCTGAAAAACTGTGAAAAAGGATCCCACTTTTACAAGATTGCTCACGTTCCTGATATCAGTATACAGTTCCCCAGATGAATTCTGTGATTGATTTGATGTGTTTTTGACATTTCATTTGAGATTTCTTTTATGTAACTAATTTTTATAGGTGTGGTTGTTTAGTTCATTCATTTATTTTCAAATTTTAAATGTGTTAGGCTAATGTTGCATGCAGAATCATCCTATACATGGTCTCGCGAAGAATCTTATGATTCTTATTGAATTCATTAGAGCAAGTCCAATGCACAGTTATAATTGGTTCTATAACTATAATATAGGATTTACAAAATCACCACTCCAATTGGTTCTATAAATGCATAAATAGATAGTTGGTCATATATTTAGGACTAAAGATTACTATACTATCCTTGCAACATAACTAAATAATTATAAATGAAAAACTAAATAACTATAAATGAAATGAATGTTAGTTTGCTTTAAATGAATTTTAGGAGAGAGATAAGATTTAGGTAAATTTGGAAATGTTTGGTTGCAAAATAGAAGTAGCATCGGAGTTAAGTTCTATTTGGTCTGTTTGGCTGATAAGTTCATATGAACTTATCAACTTGTTTCGGGAAAAATTTTCACATTTATATATTAATTTTTAGAATTAAGTATTTAAGAATGATTAAATATTTCTTATATGCAAAAACTTACAGAAAATAAGTAACTTATTTCAGAAAAAAGTACAGTTTTTTCAGAAATAAGTAACTTATTTCTGACAAATAAAATTTGTCAAACGGGTTAGCACCAAAATATACTTTTTTGTCTCAAATTATAACAATGAACTTGCTCTTACAAAGTACTATAAATAATTATAGAACTAGTAAGTTGTTTGCCTGCGAGGCTGTACATATATGTGCTATTAGTAAAGTGGCTTAGTTAAATTTTTGTTGACTATTCATTAAAAACAGGTAATACTCTATATTTTTTCTTTAGTTTGTTGACAATTTATTAACAAAATGCATGATTGTAGTAAGTTTAGCATGCCAGATTAGAGAATAATGACATAAATTTTTGACATATATATAGTTAGGACATATCAATATATTTTTCTAATTATTAAGTATATTTTTGTCTCGGATTTTAAAGAAAATGATATTAAATAATGTAATTTATAACTGACTATTTTTGTTGCCAGTCCTAATCAAATATACCTAATAGTTAAATAAGTAAAGTTTAGCAAGATAAGTTAGACAATTGTTTGGTAACGTATCTATACTCTTTATTAAAAACAAAACCCTTCTAAATAGAATGATATGTATACTGCGGTATGCCACTTATATTTATTAATTGGATTAATATAATAATAATTATTAATATTATTATAATCATTATTAATTAATTTAACTAATATTTACTCTTTATTAAAAGTAGAACACCCTCATAGTGCCACTTATATTTATTAAAAGTACAATAAGCCGCGCTTCGCGGCGACAATATAGTAATATTTTAAAAAATTTATCAAATATAACGATGTAACAACTTTTTAATATATTTTTTTATTATATTTCACATAAAATAACAAATTTAAATTATTTAAATTTAAATATCAAATAAACGAACCTCTAAAACTAATTGACCATAGCATCCTCCTTTCTTCAGGGACAAAAAATTGCGTTCTAAAATCATAAAATCAATCAACTCCAAAATTAACTGATCCATAGTATCCTCCGTACTTCCTGGACAAAAGGCTGCAATCTAAAATCATAAAATCAATCAAGCATACTAAAATCATAAAACCAATCAAACAATAAAATACACTTAAAGGCTTAACAAAACAAATAGTGGCAAAACTATCAGAATATGCAAAATAAAGTTTGAACACAAGTGTTAATGAAAGTAACAAAATAATTACTTAAATTTAAAAATCAAACAATAACACATTCATAATTAAATAGTCTCAATAATAAAACGAACCTCTAAAACTAACTGATCAACAACATCCTCCGTTCTTCCTTGGCAAAAGGCTGTGTTCGAAAATCATAAAATCAATCAAATTATTCTAAAATCATAAAATCAATAAAATAATAACATACACTTAAAATAACAAAATACAAACCTATTATATGATGCAAAATAAAGTTTGAAATACAAGTTTTAATGAATATCTTGAATTCCTTACAGGAGAAATATTTTCTTTTCTTTTGTTTCTGAATAATCGAGGACCTTTACATTCGTAAAGGATGGTCAGTTAGTGAGATCAAAGTATTGATCGTACATGGATGGTAGTTTAGGATGATCATATTGATCCTGTTTGTGGCTAAGCCTAACTACGCTTGATTTCAAGTTATTTAAGGGGTTAATTATTATATGAGTCACTTAGTACGTTCTAATATATCAAATAAATCACTGTGAAATTTTTGGTCTCAATTAAATCACTCAAGTAAAAATATGTCATTTCATTAAATTTTTTGAAAGTCAGCGCCAAAATAAATATTTTCCACTAAGGGGGTTGACGTGTGTTATCTACGTGAACGTGTCATAGTCCTTGAACCTGTGTTGTTGCAGCTATATCGGCTACTATAGTTATTAAAATAAACATTTTTGGGGTATGAAGAACCCTAAAAACTGGACCGAAAATCATATGTATAGGCGGGTATAGTCTGAAATGGACTCCAATAAGGCACAACTAGCCATTAGAATATTACTACATCTTTTTCCATCAACGCCTTTTAAATTATTTAACGGAATGAAATGTGTCATCTAATGAGTGATTTAATAGACACCAAAAATTTCACGATTCTAATGAGTGATTTAAATTATTTTTTCTCTTCAATTTCTAAATTTTTTTACTTAAATAATACTTTTTAAATCATTACTAATTAAAGAATGTGGGTTGTAAAATTGTCAAAATCTGATTTCTAGAACTCAAAGATAGAGTCAAAATAAATTAAACGGTACACGATTCTTTTATATAGTTCGTGTTCTTACGATTTTACATGAAATATTATAATGTTCTGAATTTTTAAATATATTATTATAATTATCAAAAAAATACATGAATAAAGGAAATCGTACAACTCGTGCATTGCACGGGCAATAAGCTAGTATAGTATAAGATCTATATGTGACCTTTCTCTAACACCTTAAGGTTTTAGATGGATGGGTTCCCAACATGGTATCATTGCTTTGGTCAGCGGGGGTCTCAAGTTCGGCTCCCTGCCACTCCCAATATTCTCACAATTATTATGGACGCGAAGCCAATTTATGTCCCAAAGATAGGTGCCCGTGATCCCCTCTTCAACCTAAAAAATGGGTTGACTCAAATTTCTCCACTCCCTAGCAATGCATTTAGATTTCTATAAAAGGCTTAGATTGGTAAATGGTGCCAAGTATTCCATCATTGTCGACATTGATTACTCTGTGCTTCATGTTGCATTTTCTTTCAACTGTTTCATAAATTTTGGTCTTGGCATATGCTTGTGGTAATAGAACAGTTCAAAGTGTAAGATAAAGATCATACAGTTTTTTTTACCTCAGTCTTGATGCACACTAGTGTAAATAAGTTTAGGGAAAGATAAATAAACAAGTGGCTTTATATTATTATTGAGTATCATTGGATCCTCTCGCTTTAGGTGAACTCCAGTAAATTATTAGTATGACACTTCTATTAGTTTTTTAATTAAAATTTCATAAATTGGACTTTATTGAGTGAAAAATGTGGGAATTATTAGTAAATAACTCGACTCATCTTGAATTGAGCTTGAATTGTGCTTAACTTGAATCGTCCGCGAACAAGTTCATGTTGAGCTTAATTATTATTACGCATAAAAGGGTCCTTAAACAACCATAATTGTCCTCAATGTTAAGCATCACATTTTGTTCCGTTAAAAAACTCGGTTCAACTCAATTTTTAAGGCTCCAATTTGTGACGCAACATATCCTATCAGAAACATTTTATGGACGGAAATATGATTTGTAAAACATGTTTAATAGCATAAACCACAACATATCATAAAATTTTTAAATCATATTTGATGAAGCCGTATAAAATTTATGCGATATACTTCGACTTGATAAACACAGCTGACTGTTTAGACATTTTTTTGGGAGAGAGTATCAAATTTTTATACGAACCATTTTTCTTTTTGTTCAATAGAATTTTATATAGCAGAGCTAATCTGCCATATTTGACCAACACAGTCTCCTAGTCTACTTGCACCCACATGCTCATCACATAGGAGTATTTAAAAGATACGAGGACAGTTGAGTACTATAAAGAATGTTTCAGCAGTCATGCAGTCATGTACTCCCTCTGTCCCATCAGTTCGGAACCGTGCACTCGACACACATTTTAAATTTCTTATAAAATATAGTTCCATAATTTATTTTTAAATTTTTTTTTTCTGAATAAAAGTTAAACTATTACATTTTTATACAGAAATTAAAAATTTCCAAAAAATTTATAGAATTATACTTTTTATAAGCCTTAAAATGCGAGTCAAGCCCTCCCTCCCCTAAGTAACCTGCTGGGACGAAGGGAGTACATCTTTTACCACTTGCTGATAGTAGAGTTTGAGAAGTTTGAGAAGAAAAAACCAAAACTTGTTCTCGACAAGCTTATCGATTGCTGAACTTTGCACGTTCCCCACTTTCTCATATAATTATACTAAGATTACTAATCACTCTCTGCATACATTTCATCTACATTTGTGGTTCTTGTCAAATTAGAAAACAAAGAATTCTAGAAATGGCTGAAGCAGTTGTGTCAATGGTTGTGGGAAGGATCACTGATTTGTTGATTGAGGAACCTCAACTTCTTCAGCAAGTGAGAGATGAAATCCAACAAGTGGTGACTGAGCTCAAGCGGATGAAGACATTCTTACCAAATGCTGCTGATTCAAGGATTAATAAAGAAAAAGTCTGCGTTTTGCTTGCTGAGGTGCGAGATCTTGCCTATGATTTTGAACATGTTGTAGAAAGTTTTCTTGTCAAAGCTCTTTCATGCCCTGGAAAAACAATTCAGTGGAGGAAGTTTTCAAGAAAGATCAAAGATATTCAAAGAAAGATGTCTCTTCTCTCCGATCGGTTTCATGAGTGTAATATCAAATCAACATTGGAAACCCCTGAATCATCAGATTCATCTTATGGAACAATGGGAAAGCTAAAGCGATTTCACACTTTTACTACTGTTGAACCAGAGTT
>PHNY01299892.1:3879-23901 GCA_003724115.2 Anethum foeniculum
GACCATGTGATCTCTCATTTCTGTCTTTTCAGGGAGAGAGCGAACTCCTCCTAAGACTTCGGGAGCTTTTCAATCATAGCCATAACCTTAAACTTCTCAGGTAAGCCCATTCTGGACTCCTTCAAAGCATGAACCAACATCTCAAACTCATGTACCTGCTCAATCATTGATTTCGTATCCACCAGCTTGAAATCAAGGAACCTCGCCACAAAATACTTCTCAAGTCCTTGAGAATCAATATTATGGGTATGGTCCAGCTTCTCCCATAAGATCTTAATAGTATAGGCATCCGATGAATAAACATCGAATAGAGTGTTTGCGAAAGCAGCCAGAATGGCAGCCTAGCCACCCCATCCTTCTCAGCCCACTTTGCATAAACCTTAACAGATTCAGCCTTTCCTTGATCCACAATAGGATGATCATACTCCACCACCGGCCATAGACCCTTAACAGTTAACCAGAGCTTCATCTTTTTATGCCAACGAGAAAAAGAAGCTCTGTCAATGAATTTATCGGGCATGCCCTACAAATCAGTAGGCTGTGGGAAACTGTACGTGGTCTAATCAATAGTGGTCGGAGTAATACCAGAATCAGAGCCAACAACAACAACCTTAGAAGGAACAGTTTCATCACCCATTTTGCTAATTAAACAGTATATAACAAATAATCACTTCAAGATTGTTGGAAATATAGACTAATAAACACACATCAATGAGGCAGTTATATAACAAAAATTACAAGAACAGGCCAGAAACCAATTAACAAATAAATCACGGCAAAATAAGAGATATAATCAGAGACTGTAATGAATAAGAGAGATAAGAAATCACTTAACTCTATAGGAGCTTTCACAAAATCTGAATAATCAGAATAACAGCTGAGTTGCCTAGCCCTCGAAAGATATAGACTGTTCTTGAAGTGATTATTGCCCCACTTACGCTGTGTTGGATTGCAGCAATATCGCTTCCAGGATAAAACAACACAAAGCACTTCGATCACAGACTCGTAGTACTGAACAGTGACCTGCACCTCAGTTCGCCTAAGAAACCTATGTATTTTATCTGTATGTTTATCTATAGAGAGAATAGAGAGATTTTAGATAGCAGCTAGGGTTTCAGATGTTTATATTCTATGTCTGTTACATACGTTTATGTTCTGTATATAATACAAAATAAAACATAACAGTAGACAAGATAATAATTAAAATAAATATTCTGACCAGCACCTCACCTGCCTAGCCAAGGCTTTACCTCTTGGCCAACAGCACCTGCTTATGACCATGCATACCTTACCACAACAACTGGACCTCTTTCTTACGGGCTATAGTTTCGTATGAGCAACTCAAGGTTCACACAACCAATGAGACCTACCTTAACGAACCTCAGTTCCTTATAAAAGCCCTAACCTTTCCTTAACCTCCTCCCAAATACCAATTACCTGACCCCAAACCATCCTAGACCATTCCTTGCTCATGCCAATTAAGCCCAATCTCCCTATGGGCCTTAAATCGAGCCCATGTGAGATTTTAGGCACAACAACTACCCCCCGGTTCCTTGTAGCATAAAATGCAAAATGAACCAAAATGACTACCTAACCTGAAGCACTTTCTATCCTGGGAGCTCCAGCTCCATCAATGAACATATCCTTTCATCTGCGAACGTCTAACAATGTAAAATGAAATAAAACCATGACTTCCTAGACCTTACCTTGACATGACCTTACCCAAATCACAACGAATTAACCTATCCCAAGGCGAGGTTCATTAACCGAACCAACCCAAAATTATCTACCATAATTCCCAATTAATCCTCAAAATAATTTACCAATTAACACAGATTTTCAATCCAATTAAAATTTGAATTCTAAATTCAAAATAACTCAAAACCCCGTGTGACTCTCCCTATACTCCTGGTTTGACGCAAACAGGTTCACCCCCTCTGTCCAATCCTTAACCCAATAAAAATCTGCCACATGTCACTAACCTTTACCCTTCTGTGCCTATTTATACATGCAACCTTTCACTCTCCTGCTCCTTTTCATCATTGTTGCTCACCAGTCATACCCTCCTATACACTATCTCTCCACACTCAAAGGGTTCAAGCTCCAAGGCGGCGACCTCCGGCGATCTTACCTTTCCCGACCATTCTCTCCCACCGATCTAAACCAAGGTATGCTCTTCTTCCCTAATTAACTCCGTACAGACTTTGCATGTACCCCTTTTGTTCCGCATATTTCCTGTGTATTACTATGCTCATGCACTTGTGCCTATTTTGCCATGATTTAATTAATCATCTGATTGTATGAGATCTCACTTACTTGCTACTGTGATGATTTTACCGATATTGATTCTGTAGATCATGTCGCGTACATAAAGAAACTTCTGATTGTTCTTTGCCTGTTCATATTCCGGTCATCTTTGTGCACACAGTTCATGTTTGCACACACACTCTCACCTTATATTTCATTTGAACTCCTGATTTGCATGCGTAGTTAGATAATGCTCTTCCTAGAACTATATGTATGCCATTTATGCCTTCCCAGAATCCTAATTTGCCTTGGGGCTCCTTAGAGCCCTTTTCACCTTATTGTATAACATGCTTTCTACGTCTACCATGTATGCCCTTCTGGTACGGGTTTCCTAATCTGAAACTCACCTATAGCCCTTCATGATCCTTATCCGCCCGCTACTTGTTTTTTAAATTATCCCTTAAACAAATTTCCTTCATTACCACTAAGTTGAGTAAAATAGGACCGCTACCCCCCGAGAACCTCACCCCAGGTTCTCTCTTTTAATAGCATCCTATACTACTCCTCCCCCTAGGGTCAGTGTACAGTCTGCTTACTCTGCTTTGCACTTTTGCAGATGTCAAGTGGTGAAGTAACTGCTAGTTCCCACCAATCCACAGCAGAAGGAACCCCCTTAGCTGTTAACCTCTCTGACATCAGCTCTATTCCCACCAAGTCTCCACCAACCATCAGTACCCGCAGCCGTTCCAAGGCCAGGGCGTCAAGACCAGAATTATCTCCAACTCGAAACCACCCCTCTATCCAAGCTGACCATGATGCCAAGACTACCACCTTAAACTGGACTACTTCCAAGGAAGACCTTGACCCTGAGGTCTCCTACTCAGAAGCCCAAACCAACTCCATTAATCCTTCAACTCCTAGCAACGAAGCGAATGAAGATAACGACGATGAGGTGAGCTCCTCATCCATTCAAGAACCTCCACTGACATGTGAGAACATGAACACCTCCATGAACGGAGTGAAGCTAGCCAACCTCCTAGCCTCCTGTGAACCCGGATGCCACCTTGTAGTCCCATCCCGAGGAGAACGATGTCATAGATTTGACAACTTCGGTCCTGAACAAGCCATCCAAGCTGCCGTCCTCTCTGCTCAACACTTCAAAATGGGATTGTCCATGCCACTCCATCCCTTTATTACCAAGATCCTAGACCGATATGAGCTTGCCCCTTTCCAGCTTACACCTAACTTATATAGATTGGCCATTGGGATGTACATCCTTTATCATAAGGAATTCTAAACTAAACTCTTTGCCCGTGAACTAAGCTACTTCTACCAACTGAAACAGACTGGGAAGAATTCCGGGAGCTTTTACCTAGCCGCTTGGAATGTCCATGGCAGCAAGTGCCTAAGAGGGAATAAAAGGGGAATGTCAGGTTGGCAGCAGCATTTTCTGTACTGCTACGGATGCCCTGAGTACAAGAAAGACTTCAACAGCTCCCTCAGTAAGTGTACAAAATGCTTCAATCTTTATTCGTATTAAGTTCCTCCCGTTATGAGGTATAGATCCTTACGAGTATTTTCATCCTATAGATATGCCTCCCATGACTCCCCTTGAAGGCCAAGAATTAAAGCGCGCTAGGCAAGCATTGAAGTTATCTGCAAAGCTAGGAGATGGTGCTAGCTTATTGACAAAAGAAAATTTAGCCAAGTGTAATTTTATTCCAGGGAAAGGCTCAGCTAGCGGAGCTGAGTCTTCCCCACCAATTAGGTTTAACTTCATGCTATCATCCATACCCTTTTTGTTACCTTGAATCTCATATATTTGTCATAAACTTACCAATGTGTTGTTACACTTTCTTCCATACTTATTCCAATACATCTCGTATTGTCTCAATCATTGCAAGAATGACTTCTGGTGTACTTTCCTTCATTAAGCAATCTGTCAAATTCGAAGATACCTGCAGCGACGAAGAGGACATGGGACCTGTTAATGCTACCCCAATTTCAAGAATGTCTCCCACAACATCTACCCAGGAGAGATCCACCTCCTCCTCCAAACATAAGCTTCCTTCAGCCACTCCTGATCCAATAAGGTCCTCAGCTTCTCGTCTGTCAAAGAGGCCAAAGGGCGGCCATGCTCATGAAGATGGGGGTTCATCTTCGAAGCTTCAGCTGTTCACTGAAATGATCAAAAACCAAATTCCTGAAGAAACCCTTGCTCAATGGGATAAAGTAAAGATGATTGAAGCTGATCCTGCTGCTACCCTGGAAAACACCCAAAGCTTATTCTTTTATCTGAAATATGGCTAGCAGATCATTGAAGCCGCAAGAGGGGATCAGAGATTGGTTGAAGAGATACGTCATCTCAAAGCTACCCTGAAGGCCCGTGAAGATGAACGAAAGTGGGCAGCTGAGGCTTTTCGTAATATAAAAAATTCTGAATCTAAACTGGAGAAGGAAAGGGACCAGCTTAGCCATGCTGTGGTCATACTGGACAAGGAGAAAGAGGAGGAGGCCACTGTTGCTGCCAAAAAGATACATGAACTTGAGCTGATGATTACCAACCTCTAAACTGCTACCAAGACTAAGAAAGCAATGCTCCTCAAAGCCAAGAAAGCCAAGTATGAAGCTGGGTACAAAAATGGGATTAGCGACTACATGAAGTCCACTATCGAAGCATTCCCTGACTTGGATTAATCCTGCCTTAGTACTGATGCAGCAAAGATGGCCAAAAAGATCTGTAAGGAGAAGGCGGTAAAGGTTCTACAGCCCACCGATGAACCAGGGAAGCTGATCACTGACGTTGAGGTTCCCGCTATGACTGCTGGTGTTGAGGTGCAGCCGGAGAACATTCAAAACGTCGAGCCTTCTTCTACTCCAACCCCAAACTCAGAGGATGTTCTTACCAAAACCCCTTCCCCATGATAACATTTTCCTTATGCATTTTAATTTCCAGTTCCAAGAACTCACTGGTGCTTGCACCAAAATTTTAAGTACTTTTCGGATGAGGGTGTGGGCACCTCAGAATGCCTCACATGTTGTTTAATAACTTTTTACTTCAGTACTTTACATTTTAATCTATCTATTTTCTTACGTTGCTATAATGTAGACATTATGTATGTGCTATTATATTACCTCTACTGTAGGTACCGTTCCTGACTTATAAGTGATCCAAGATACCCTAGGCGTTACGTACCTTTACTTAGTGCAATCCCAACTCAATAAAAACCTAGAAACCCAAGCTGTCCTTTACAGGACACTTATATCTTAGCTTATGAAAATTCCAAAATCCTTTTACTAGACTTTTAAGTAGCACCTAGAATACGTCTTTCCTTTACTTATAACCACATACACATTAGGCACCCACTTAGACTGCGAGAGTAAACATGTACCTTCACCTAAATGTACAACATACCACCTAAGTGACCTGAAACTTTAGTTAGCTTACTCATCATTACTAACAAAAGTTACTTATCTTATTTTACAAACAGTCTTAACTTAACATACCCTTTTTAACTCAAAAAGGCTTCTAGGATGGTTTTAAACTAAGCATAACAAAATTCAACTATCAACAGAATTACACTTCCCTAAACATAACGTAAAATGTAAAGTAATAAGGTTACCTCCACTCCTGCTATCTATCCTCATAGCCGCATGTCTACCATTTCCTACCATTTCCCAAGGTTCATACCCAAACCTGAATTTACATTCTCGTAAACTCAGCATTCCTTTTTGTGCAAGGTCCTTGCACTCCATACCAATCCAAACCTACCATGTACTTATGCAAGACTTCACAGGAGCTACACTCGCTCAGCTTCCCTGAGGTTGACATGTACCTGTGGAAGGGGCATAAAACTCCTGTACCGCCCTAGCCAAAGAGATTCGCATACCCATGCGAACCTTACCAACCGAGGTTCATACTCTTGTAAGAACCTTTTCCAAGATTTGTATCCCTATACAGACTCTATAATACATTTTTATGTTTATATTTTCTTGCATAAGTGTATATCTCACAACCCAAAGGGATTCATGTGGACCAACCGAAAACCTCACTACCTTAAAGGCTTCACGTGGGTTAATTATTGGGATCCATCCTAAAACAATGTATAATCCATACATACTTGGTGTACCATCCATACACCGTACCATCCATGACATACGTTCCCACGTACGCCTCGCATATAGTCCATATGCGACTCCATACCCAGGAACACAATCCTTTGCGTACCTCCTACATTATCCAAGTATTATTCCTTTGCGTACCTCCTATATTATCCAAGTACTATTTCTATTTTTAAGATATACAATTCATTCCATATATCTATACATTTACCATACATAAGAACCATTTCCAGGTACGTGTACCCGCACATACTTTCATATCCTTTACCGAAGTTGTGTAAACCTAAACTCACCTTTCATGCATTACAATCATACATGTCCATAAATCACATTATCATAAACATGTGCATTCAAATTTTCCAAATTTATTTCAAAAAAGCCAACATATAGTGTTAACACCATGTACCTACTACCCATAGTTCTTTATCCTTAAGAAGTTAAGGTGGAGAACTAAGGCAACACTTCCCATACATTCAACTTCCAAACATTTAACCCATATTTAAAAGAAATTAAAAATGATCCAGACATATGAAGTAAACTTCATTTTCTTTTTATTCAATGAAATTGCAAAAAAGAATCCTATCGGTGAGGTGTACATGCGCTACCCCCCGAGTTTACGTACTCAATCCTGATTCTACCTTGGTAGCTTTTAACTAGTAAGCTACCTTTATTCTCCTAAACTTGAAAGAGGTCTAACATTATAAAAAGAATTTACTGATAATACCTTTTATGATGCACATCATTCCAAGCTCGAGGAACCAGCTTCCCATCCATATCAGTAAGATGATACGTTCCTTCCCAAAGAACCGTTTTGATGATGCACGGTCCTTCCCAATTCGCACCAAAAGCACCATGTCCTGGGGTTCTCTTGTTCAGCATCATCCTCCTCAATACCAAGTCTCCCACTCTTAAAGGTCGAGCACGAACTTTTTTATCTAAGTATTTTCTGGTCCTTTGCTGATATGCTGTCAGCTTCAGCTGCGAATTTGCACGTACCTCCTCCACAAGGTCCAGGTATAACCGATGATTAAGTTCATTATTATTAGGATCATAATTCTCCCTCCTGAAAGATCCTGCCCCAATTTCCACGGGCACCATTGCTTCACACCCGTAAGTTAAGGTAAACGGGGGTTCTCCAGTGGTCGTCCGCGGAGTAGTATTGTAAGACCATAATACTCTTTGAAGCTCCTCAGGCCAACTTCCCTTACTCTTCTCTAGCTTGGCCTTCAATGTGTGCTTTATGATCTTATTAACAGCCTCTGTTTGTCCGTTACTTTGAGAGTGACATACTGTCGAGAAACCCTTTTTTTTTTTTTGCTAAGTACCGAGAAACCCTTTTGAATGTGAAGGTCTTCACATAACTTCCTCATTTCTTTGCTATCAAATTGTTTCCCATTGTTAGAAATCAGCTTGTATGGCACCCCAAATCTGCATACTATAGCCCTGAAAGCAAACTCCTTCAGCTTCACTGCAGTGATAGTAGCTAGAGTTTCAGCTTCCGCCCATATGGTAAAATAGTCCACCGCGACTACCGCATACTTAACTCCACCTCCTCCTTTTGGGAGTTCTCTAATCAAATCAATTCCCTACACAGCAAATGGCCAAGGGTTAGTGAGAGGTTTAAGTGGCACAGCTGGGCTACTATTGAAGTTGGCAAACCTCTGGCAACGATCGCAAGCCCTGGTGTAGGTATGACGGTCCTTCTGTAGGCTAGGCCAATAGTACCCCTGACGGAGTATTTTATGAGTTAGAGAGAATGGATTCCACATATCCCTTCATGAACCTCACCCATGATGTACTCGCACTGCTTACCCAAAATACATTGCAATAAAAGTTTATTAAAGCCCCTTTTATATAGAATGTCGTCGTACATTACGTACCTAGCTGCCTTATACTTTAGCCTCCTTGCTTCTTCCTTGTCATCGGGAAGAATTCCTTTAGCTATATAATTAACAATAGGAGTAATCCAAGAAGCTTCAAATAGAGCGTCCACAATAACAACTTCAAGCTTGGGGATGCTGGGAAACTGTTGTACCTCCAGCGGGATAACCCCCAATAATGTCGCCTCCTTTTGTGATCCTAACTTAGCCAAAACATCTGCGTTAGCATTTTTTGACCTTGGGATTCACTCCAAATGCACCTCTTTAAATTTACTCATCAACTCCTGAGAGTATCTCATATACAGGTCCGTCCGCAGACCTCGTGCTTGAAACCCCCCACGAATGTGCCAAACCATATGCATCGAGTCACTGAAAACCTTGAGGCTTTCCACCTTCATTTCCAAAGCCAACTTGAGCCCTGCAATCAAAGCCTCATACTCTGTGTTATTATTAGTTGCATGGAACTCAAAGTGTATCGAACTTTGCAAGCGATGTCCTTCAGGGCTGATAAGTACCAAACCTGCACCTGCTCTCTTTCCATTCACAGCTCCATCAACATACCGGGTCCACCATGGGGAGCAGTTTTCCTCAACAACTTTCTCTGGGGGAGGTACCGCTGCACATTCATTACCTTCCACATGAAAAGTTTCCGGAAACTCCAAATAAAAATCAGCCAACACCTGGCCTTTGATCGCGGATTTTGGCTTGTATTCAACATCAAATTGTCCTAACTCAATTGCCCATTATATTAACCTTCTTGAAGCTTCAGGCTTATGTAGAACCTGTCGTAAGGGGTACTACGTGCGTACCTCTACTTCATGGGCTTGGAAATATGGACTAAGCTTTCTTGCAGCCTTAAGACGTATGCCAACTTGGAAATATGGCCTAAGCTTCCTTGCTGCCAATAGGCGTATTCCAACTTTTCCATGTTTGTATAACGGGTCTCCGCATCCAAAAGCCTTTTACTGACGTAATAAACAGGAAATTGATCTTGCCCTTCCTCCCTTACAAGAATCACGCTGATAGAATACTAAGAAACTGCCAGACAGAGGATAAGAACCTCTCCGTCAATTGGCTTGGACAGCAACGGAGGGTTCCCTAACCGGTGCTTCAACTCCTGAAAAGCAATTTCACATTCAGTCGTCCATTTAAAATCCCTTCCCTTCTTAATAGCCGTAAAAAATTCTTTGCACCGGTTTGAAGACTTGGATATGAACCTGTTGAGGGCAGCAACCCTTCTAGTGAGGCACTGAACCTCTTTTACATTCCGTGGAGAGCGCATCTCGATCAGAGCTTTAATCTTTGCCAGATTAGCCTCAATACCTCGATGATTGACTATAAACCCCAAAAACTTCCCTGATTCTACACCGAATACACATTTCTGAGGGTTCAGCTTCATGCGGAACCTCCTTAGAATATCAAACATTTCTGCGAGGTGTGCTACATGGTCAGAAGCAACCTTGGATTTTACCAGCTTATCATCAACATAGACTTCCATCATTTTCCCAGTTTGATCTTTAAACATCCAGTTAGCCAACCTTTGATAAGTTGCACCAGCGTTAAGTAAACCAAACGGCATCCCAATATAGCAATACAAACCTCTATCCGTGATGAAAGAGGTGTGGTCCTGGTCAGGCTTATACATTGGGATCTGATTATATCCGGAATACGCATCCATGAAGCTGAGGAGAGCATGCCCAGCAGTAGCATCAACCAACTGGTCTATCCGAGGCAAAGGGAAGTTGTCTTTCGGACATGCCTTATTGAGATCAGTAAAATCAACACAAGTACGCCACTTCCCATTGGGCTTTTTTATCAAAACTGGGTTTGCCAGCCACATGGGGTAAAAAGATTCCCTTACCAAACCTGCCTTCAGGAGCCTATCGACTTCCTCCTTCAATGCCGTAGCTCTCTCTCCGCTAATTGCTCTTCTTTTCTGCCTTATAGCTTTCTTCTCAGGATCTACATTAAGACGGTGACAGATGACACTTGGATCTATGCCAACCATGTCTGAGTAGCTCCATGCAAACACATCCAGGTTCGCCTTCAGGAAGGTAATTAAGACCTACTTCATTCCAGCTTCCAACTGCTGTCCAATCTTTAACTCCTTCGAAGGATCAGCTATATCTACCAGCATAGAAAGGGTACCCCCAGCAGCTTCTGTTGCTTCCTTTACCTCTGGCATACGAGGATCCAAATCAATTTCCACCTTGGCCTCCTTATCTGATGTAACCGTGGGTTCAACTTCCTCATCGAACTCTTCAAAATCGCTTTCATTCACCTCTTCAACTACTCCCTCCACAAGAGGACCTACTTTACTGAGAATTTTTAATGGGGGTGCTTCCAGCATGAGAACCTTTTAATGGGCATCTACCCCCGAAGAAAGGGCAATATCCATATACGGAGATTCTCCTGGATGTTGCACAATCATGATCATATTGCAAGTTGACCTTGTACTTTTCTGACCTACTTGCCGTTCAACCCCATCTTTCGAGGTTCCAACATACTTATAGCAACTTTCCGTTGGGGGACCTTCGTCAGCTAACAACACATGCTTATATGTCTGTTCAGCAATCGCATCGCCCTAACATAACACTCCCTAGAGTCACCTTGACACCCCTGGAGGCAGCCAATCCTGTTAGGTGTAGGGAATTTCATCACAAGGTGATAAATGGAGGTTATCACCCTCATTTCTTTCAACAAAGGCCGCCCAATAAGAGCATTATAAGAGATGTCTTCACTAACCACCACAAATTCTTTCACCTGAGTGGCTGACAAAGGTTCAGCTCCCAATGTACCAGGGAGCTTTACTCTGCCAACGATGGCAACTGGTCCGCCAGTAAACCCATACAACTCATTGTACGAATGAGACATTTTTTTATCCAAAAGACCCATTCTTTGATATGTGTTATAGGCCAAAATATTGCAGGAGCTACCATTGTCCACCAGTACCTTGTGGACGTTCATCCCTCCAATGGTAACCGTCAAAACCAAAGCATCATTATGCGGATGGTGTACATGCCTTGCATCTGCCTTAGTGAAGGTTATGTCCGCTGCTTCACCCCGAAAATACTTATAAGGTCTTTCGTTTACATTATAAACGTTAGTGAGGGGCCTCCCTCTAGCTTCCCTGGCGTAATTCTTCATTGAGTTTCTCGTGAAGCCTCCATGGTAAGGACCTCCAATAATGGTATTTATACTCCTTGCCCTGGTGGTACGGTCAGGTACAGGTTTCTCAGCTTCCTTTTTTGCCTTATCATCCTTATATTTCTTAGCCTCTTGAGCTACAAATTCAGTTAAGTAGCCCCTGTGGATAAGGTCTTCAATGTGATCCTTCAAGTGATGGCAATCCGCTTTCTCATGCCCATTAGCGTCATGGAAAGTGCAGTAACTCCCTTCATCTCTCTTACCAGGAGGTCCGCTTCTGAATGGCTTCCTAAAGATACCAGCTTTGTCCCCCACTTCAAAGATGTGATCAAGCGATGCCTTCAGAGGAGTGTACTCCGAGTACTTAGCTTGCTCTCGTGATTGTGGATACACAAATCCCAATCCTTTTCAGGCAGATGTGGTATTCACAGTAATTGGAGTAGTTTTACTATCGCAGGGTGCATCTCTTGCTGAACCTCCACCAAAGGTAGACCGCTTAGCATATCCTTGATCCCTGGGGCTGCTAGACCTATTCATCTTACTCCTGTTCTAGCTTCCCGAATTTTCAATATCTTTCTGAAGGTTAGCCAACGATTCCTCCACCACTTTATGGGACTCTGCCCTGTTGTAAAAATCACTCAGGGTCCTTGGTTCCTCACATTGGAGCTCCTTCCAGAACTCTATACCTGGTCTCACCCCAGCTATAAGAAAGTTTTTATAGGTCTCATCAGTTGTCTTCCTCACCTTAGATACCTCAGCATTAAAGCGTTTGAAGTACTCCCTCAGCGTTTCATTTCCCGCGATTTAATATTCGCCAGCGTATTGGCAGGGGGTGCGTAGGCAACTGAAGCCTGAAACTGAGTAACAAAGATCTCACATATCTGTCTCCATGATCGGATTGAATCCCCTGGGAGCCTTTTGAACCACTGGTGTGCGTTTTCCCGTAGCGTAGCAGCCAACAACCTACACTTAGTAAGATCCTTCACCTGATAGACTTCAATTTCTGTATTGAACTGGCCGAGGTACTCCACAGGGTCAGTAGCTCCATCAAACTTCAGATCACCAACCCCTCTATATGACCGAGAAAGAGTTGATTCACGAATTTTCTTGGTGAAAGGTGACGCCACCGTCAAACTAGAAATACCCTTTTTCTCAGCTTTCATCTTTTCCAGAGCCTTTCGGAGGTCCGCATACTTATACGTGCCTCCTTCTCCATCAGATGCATGAGCTTCGCCTTCAACATATCCACTGGATCCCCTGCTTGGATGGTGAGCGGAGCTTTGGGTGAAGCTTGATCCACCGTCATCCTCCACCTGTGTAGGTACGCGAGTGGACCTCGACCTTCGATCTTGAGTATGAACCGATTCTTGTCTCTCTTTTCTGGGGCCTTTTGACCCCTTTGATGCCGACCCTTCAACATGCACCTTTTTTGGAGGTTGTTCCTTCTTCTTTTCCAGCTCATGCCTGAGGTCCTTATTGGTAAGCTTATTCCCCATTCGATCAAAGACACTCATTCCCCTCCGGTTGCTTTTTTTCTTCTCCCAATCTGGGTTCTCCTGGTCTGTAGTCCAGGCGAATTGGGCTGACCTTGTGCCTCCCCGAGGATATTTGTTTCCTCATTCGTCGGCTCAACTTTACCGATTTCTTTTCCAAAGACTCAATCCTACTACCCAGCCGTTGGAGATGACTGAGAATGTCCCTATTCGTGACTTCACCGTCGGGGCCACCCTCACTTCCTCTTTGGCCTTTCTTCGGTGTTCGATTCCCATCGGAATTACCCGACATCTTCCTCTCTCAAAAAAGATTTTAGGAGTCCCCTCCTTCTAGCACCAAAAATGTTGTGAGAGAAATTTGGTTACAACACCCCGTGAAATGTGTGCTGAAATAACTGATTTCAACCTTAGTTTTTATGCAGAAAATGAATTCTCCAGCTGCCTGCTCAGAGGTACGAGTGCGTGGGGGTAGATGGGAGTGTGTATTATTAAGAGCTGAATTGGCAAAGATGTCGAGTATAATGGCTGAGAATATCCTTCTCAATCCGGCCAAAAGTACTCGAAAAATAATCACAATGGTTACACGTGCCAATTCGTGTAGAAAGTGAATATTCGGACCCCCTTTGCCAACGCCTACATATCTTATATGTAGGAATCAAGCTCTATGTAGTTCTTTAGGGTTGGACTCCTGACCTTGAGCAACAAGCCATGTTGCTGATAAGCCATAACCAGTTTCCACAGTTCATCCAACTGTTTTCCAGGTGAGATTCTGTTGGGCTTGCTAAGTAGGCCTAACTCCACATTAGTATGATATTATCCGTTCTGGGCCGAGCCCGCACGGATTTGTTTTTGGTCACTCCCAAAAGGCCTCATACTAATGGAGTTAATCTGGCTACTTATATACTAGCAATATGCCCCTCCCACAAACGATGTGCGACAACTCCTAACAATTTCCCCCTTCACACATCGGGCTTGACATCTGTTGAATCTGCCTCCTTCAGTGTGACCAGGCTCCCCCTTGACCCATAGTGGAAGTCCATCTGGCCCTTTTCCTTCTCCTAGGCCCATACTGGAAGGCCCGTCTGCCTCCCCCTTAAGCCCATCCCGGGGTAGCCCCTACTGCTTCCTAGGCCCATCTGGAGTCCATGTGAGATTGTTATAGACCGTTATAACCATAGCTCTGATACCACTTGTTGGGCTTGCTAAGCAGGCCTAACTCCACATTAGTATATGATATTGTCCGCTCTGGGCCGAGCCCTCACGGATTTGTTTTTGGTCACTTCCAAAAGGCCTCATACTAATGGAGTTAATCTGGCTACTTATATACTAGCAATATGCCCCTCCCACAAACGATGTGCGACAACTCCTAACAATTTCCCCCTTCACACATCGGGCTTGACAGCTGTCGAATCTGCCTCATTCAGTGTTACCAGGCTCCCCCTTGACCCATACTGGAAGTCCATCTGGCCCTTTTCCTTCCCCTAGGCCCATACTGGAAGGCCCGTCTGCCTCCCCCTTAAGCCCATCCCGGGGTAGCCCTTACCGCTTTCTAGGCCCATCTGGAGTCCATGTGAGATTGTTATGGACCGTTATAACCATAGCTCTGATACCACTTGTTGGGCTTGCTAAGCAGGCCTAACTCCACATTAGTATGATATTGTCTGCTCTGGGCCGAGCCCGCANTCACTCCCAAAAGGCCTCATACTAATGGAGTTATCTGGCTGCTTATATACTAGCAATCTGCCCCTTCCACAAATGATGTGGGACAACTCCTAACAGATTCTAGTGTCTCTGCTCTAGCAGGACACTCAAAACCTAATTAGTCCTCCATTCCATGTAATTATCCAATAAATCCTGTATATATAAAATATTTATGAGTTATCACCACGTTTATAATGGTAGAAATTCATTAGGAAGCTATTCCTTTAAGATAAAGTCCATCCTCCTCGATTTTAGGAGGTACAATCCATGTTAAACACTGACTCCGCCAAAGGAGGTACGTAGGTACACCTGCACCAGTACCTACCCAGCCTGACCAAATACCATAGTGCCTCCAGCACCTCACCTGCCTAGCCAATGATTTACCTCTTGGACAACAGCACCTGCTTATGATCATGCATACCTTACCACAACAACTGGACCTCTTCCTACGGGCTACAGCTTCGTATGAGCAACTCAAGGTTCACACAACCAGTGAGACCTACCTTAACGAACCTCAGTTCCTTATAAAAGCCCTAACCTTTCCTTAACCACCTCCCAAATACCAATTACCTAAGCCCAAATCATACCTAGACCATTCCTTGTTCATGCCAATTAAGCCCAATCTCCCTATGGGCCTTAAATCGAGCCCATGTGAGATTTTGGGCACAACAACTATGAAAAAGAAAATGAAGCACATGTGATGAAATTCACGGCATGTAGTGCGTGGTTAAATACTTAAGCATGGATGAATGCAAGCAACAGACCTCGCATGGCATGTGCGATACAAATCGAGAAGTAGTCGGCAAAAACTAGGTTTTTAGTTTTATTTTATCGTATCTTTAAATGTTACAAATATCATATATATGGAACACATGTATAAGAATAATTTGAGAGTACTTGGCTCAATATTTGTATTATAAATTTGTATGATACATATATTTAAGAGATAAAATCAAGTTTTTTTTAAAAAAATCATGCTTTAATCCATGCTAGACATGTTTGTAAGGTAAAAAAAAAGAAAAAAAAGAATGTCAGTGCTAAGACAAGACTGAAAATTTGAAACAAATTTGTGATATCTGCTTATGATGTTCTTTATGAGATTCCTTGAAAGGTATTTAAGGCAATAAAATTATGAAAAATAAATTTAGGCTACCTATGGGAGCCACGAGTAAAAAAAGTTGAAATATATAAAATTGAATGCAAAGAGATAAATAAACGAGCACTACGCCGTAGATAGCTTCTAGCAATCCCAAATCAGTGTTACTATAGATGCTAAAAAATGTTGTCCTAGGCCCGAAAAAGGCTATTGCAACACTTTTTGGGTGTTAGGTGTGACGCAGTAACTATAGGTATCCAAGTAATGTCAGTGTCGTTCTAAGGTAGCAAAGCAGATACTGTTACTATAGACATTCATTACAATTATTCTATAGCAACATATATTCTGTGTTGCAATAGATGTACTCATTTACCAAAAAAAAAGGTGAGCCAGCACGTGGGTCATATCGGTGGGGCCCACATGTAGTAGACCCACATGTCCCAATGTGCTGACTATTGTAACACACGTTAACACACTTAATGTTACAACATAAATTCATTTACAACTCTTTTAATACCCTTTTGCAACACCTTAAGTGTAAGAAAATAAAAATTTACCATCTAAATAATGAATTTCCCATAAACAAAAACCAACAAATTCAAGCCATGTTTTCATTTACCATTAACATCAAAACAAGTACTATCCATCAACACTATCTAAAGGACATGACGTAAAATGTAAAAGTCTTTCAAATAACTTAAAGCGTAAGTCTTGAACATAACTTAAATCGTAGAAGTACTAGAAAGTTAATAACGTATTGGAGACGTCGACCGTTAGAGTGGTCATCTCGAGTGTGTTCTCCGGAACTCTTCCAAACTGTTGCTGCAGTTGAACTTTGATTTTCATTATCAGGTTCCAATTTGTATCCTTTGACTTCATGATTTATTCTGCCACCAAAGTGTAATCGACGATGGTGTACATTGCTTACAGAGACTAGTTTGTTGCCTTCTCTCTTTCCAGAGTATCTAGGCTTAACATATTAGGCTGCAAAGTTGACAAGCACCAGTCAGTATATAACATCCCATCTATAGAAGTATATAAAAATATTTGTTAATGACATTACAAAAAAATCATTAATAATTGCAATGCCAGTAATGAAGAATCAGGCTATTGGCTTTTAGAATCACCTTGACTTCCTATCACTACTAACAAATATAACTATTTATACAATGACAGGTATACACTATGATACTTATCATTAACTATATGTAAAGTAGCTTTTTAACTGATATAGAGAAGCATATTTAATTAAATTCAAGTCCTTAATAATTGCTAAACTTCCAAAAATCTGGTATTTTATGTGATATTTAAAAGACATAGGATCTGGTGCCCATACTGCCTCCAAAACTAGTTAACGAAAAGCTAAACTTGATGTCGCGAAATCGCATACAAGAAAATGAAGAAAGCACTTGCATACTTGTTATATACTTGCAAGCCTATCACCATTACAAAGAGAGATCAAACATTATATAAATCATTAAACATGTAGACCTAAACATAACTAATTGCAGTCTCACTGGTATAGTATAAGCTCCGATCTTTTTAACTAATTATTTCATGGAATAGCTAAGGGTAAAGTAGGGGATCAATCTATTTTCAGATCTTGATAAGCTAGAATAATATTAAAAAATATTAAAATTATTAGGGAGGGTTCATGTGTACATTCATGTAAACCAAAATTAAGGTTTAAAGTATTATTAAAAAGCCTTGATAGTTGTGTCAAATGTTTTTCAAACCTTTAACTTGAAATTCGGTTTACCTTTTATCACAACATGTAAAGTCAATAAATAATCTGATAAATGCGAGTAAAGAATAAATAAATGTCAACCGAGGATATGAGATACTTGGGCAGGAAAACCTGACTTTGCATTATTCTCCCTAATATACTCATACATGATGTGATTGGGATTCAGAGAAAAGAAATCTACAAACTGTTTGTAGGGGAACTTATCAGTAATTAAATTGTCCCGTGGATATTAATTGAAGCCTGCAAAAATGAATATATATTGCTTAAAAAAAACCTTAACCCAGCCTATGACCTGGTAATACACGGCATGGGAGCAACATTCATGGGAAAGACTAGTAATACATTAAAGAACTTGAATACCGGCATACAACAATGATCAACCATGGCCTCCCTGTTTAAGCAAATGAATTGTGTATTTTAATTAACAGAATCCAAACAATGAAGTAATAATGTAGTAAATCTTACATGGGCACCTCTCGTGTTAATCCATCAAATAGTAACTGATTTACACCATGAATGAAATTCAAGAATCAAATAGTATAATGTTAGGTGAAATTATAGTTCTATCTTGATATGCTTTAATATCACTTACTCCACCTTCCTATGCATAGAAACCTTTTACACCAACCTGAACATTAGCACTAGCACATAAGTATTACACTTGCAACTCTTCAAACACTCTACTTCACACTCCTTTAAGCTGACATTAGCAAATAAAATAGATTAAAAAAGTGAAGTTACCTATTGTTCGGTACATAAAGGTACTGCTAATTAAAGCTTTGAACATTTTGATGTCAATGTTAATTTTGAAAAATATCATGGCAGAAAATTAAAATGGAAAAGAGAACAAATGATGGATACAAATGAGATATCCTAAACTGCTAGATAGAAGTAAGACATACCTTTGATAAAGCATCTATAACACCTTTCATATATTTAAGTCATTGATATCCAGGCACTTCACAAGAGTATTCAACAGCTATGGCCACCTTGTGACACCCCCTAACTGAACAAACACACTTATAATGGTCCATGTAGTATACAAATTTTCCACTAATTAGGTAGTTATACGTTAAAAGCTATTTTTCAATAACCATTTATGAGCATATTCTAAAATTAATATGTGTACATTGCTAATAATGTATGTTCGTGTCTGGGGAGGCTGAAAATGGTCTTTTTAAGCCCACTTGAGTTTTTTTTCCCTGTTTGGGTAACAATTCTAAATGGCGTTTTTAGTACTTATTGTGAGAAAGCTGAATGTTAGAGACCTGTACTTTCTTGCCCCCGTTCCCGCATACCCCTTATTTTAATATGTTTATTATTTCCTAATCTTTGTGATATTAGCGAAAATTTTATTTTTAATTATTGATTTATGGTACATCAAATTTGTCCTTTTAATTTAAAATCCTTGTATTAATAATTAATATATTAAAATTTTGTTTTCAATTACTGATTTATTATACATCAAATTTTACCTTTTTAATTTAAAATCCTTGCATAAAATAATTAATATATTTTCTTTAGTAAGTTTTTCTCAATCACTAAACTTTATAGTTTGTCTTTTTTGTCAGAAATCCTTTTTTTTTTAAAATTGTTTATTTATTTATTAATTTGTTTTCCAATAGTTGTACTTTAAATTTTATTTTTTAACTTAAATTTCCTGCAATAAAAAATAAGATATTTTCACAATTATATTCAAAAGTCAAATATTGAAAATAATGTGTTTCAAATCGATGAAAGTGAAATTATATTCGTGAAAATTCTACTACCAAGACTAATAATAGAGATGGAGACACCGAAACAGAAGGTGACACTGATAATTTATGAATTGCAACTTACATAAATGTATTTCAGTATTTATGTTTTAAATTTTCTCTTTTTAAATTTTATTGATGTATTTAGTTATTATCCTAAAATTTTAAAATTTTTTAAAATAATTTTAACTTATAATTATAAGTATGATTTACCAAACACTTCACCAACTAACTTATAAGTAAAATTATCCAAACGCCTAAATAACTTATAAATTATAATATTCATATCACACTTTTTCACTTTATGTCATAAGTTACACTTTTTTTTCTTACCGTTCTCCACCTCTAGATAGAATGAGAGAGAGGGATTGATATACAGAGAGTTAGCAAGCGAGAGAAACAGGGAGATAGAGTGAGAGAAGGGAGATAGAGTGAGAGGGAGGGTGAGAGGTGAGAGAGACATACTGTTGAAATAGAAGACGGAAGAGAGGTTTAACCTCAAAATCAAACCCTAATTGAATCGAAATCCTTTGCTCGAATCCTAATTGAACCCGAAACCCTTGAATCCAACCCGAATCTGTTGCTCAATTGTGTTGCTCGAAGGGTGTTTCAAACCTTAATAAAGCTCCAATATATTTGATAGGGAGAGATAGGAAGATACAGATCGAGTGAGTGAGCGTGGAGAGTGAGAGAAAGAGAAAAAGATATAAGTGTCTATAAGGGCAAGTGCAGCAGTGATCCAAAGATCCAAATTTGGGGCAGTTTACCCCAAATTCTTCTGCAGCAGTGATCCAAATGGTGATCCAAATTTGGATCAGTGAACAGTACTGATCCA
>PHNY01299903.1:0-19884 GCA_003724115.2 Anethum foeniculum
AATATAAAATATGAGGAGGTTCCGAAGAGAACTCATGTTTCTACCATTGATTTTGAAAATGATCACGGTCAGAATTTTATTTACATATTAAGATATTTGATTCTTTTTTTAATATAAGGACGTAATAGGAAATGAAAGTATAGTAAGATATTGGAAGATTTGACTTATTTATACCTTAATCAATCAATCATAGCATTCAGTGTTTATTAACCTACCATAAATAATGTCTTCATTATTTTAACAAATTTTTATATATAATCATAAGAAATTCAAATTTCAAAATTTTGACCAGTGCTTTTGATGCTTTAAAAAGATCGGAAACTTACCTTTAATCAGATGCTATTATATAATTCTAAAACTATTAATAGAAATTTGAAAAAGTAAGAATATATTTAATATTATTTTGTTGTATAAGTTATTTCTCCTTTTTCATTAGTGTCTTGACTCTTTATAAAATAAATTGGAATCTTACATTTTGAAAATAAACTAAATAGCTAATAACATACTGATTTAAAAATATTTATTTTAATTTAAAAATGTTGTTATAAATAATAAGAAATAAAAGACTAGAATCTTAAAATAAGTATCTTTTTTGACAGAATTTTAAAATAATAAAACACTTAATAAAATCTTTCAAACTTAATAATATTTTAAATAAGTATTTCTTTTAATAGAATCTTAATTTGATAAGACACTAATAGAATATTACGACACTTGATAGAATATAAAAAGAATCTTAAAATTTATCCTTTTATAACAAATATATCAGTAAAACACTAAAGAGAATTAGGTAAACATATAAGTAATATATTTTTCATGAAATATTTAGGAGAATCCATGAAAAATGTGTAGAGGAATAAATAATATAATTTTTAAGAAGCACTTAAGAGAATCCATATAAACATATACATAAAATCTAATTAACAAAAATAAAATTTTGATATTTTTTTTCTTTTCAAAAGATATATTTATAATCCAAGTTTTTCAAAAAAATATATAAAATCAATTAAAATTTTGTAATATATTAAATTTTATTACTAATTGAATCTCATCTCAACATAGAGAACGAAGATGATACTAGAATAATATTTTAAAACACTTAAGAGAATTGATATTAAAAGAAATAAAACACTAAATATAATCTTATATTAAACAATAAGAAAATAGTTAAGAAAATCTTGTACTAGCAAAAAAAATTTTAATACAAACATTTAAGATAATCTTACCATTCACAACTTAAAAGAATCTTATCCCATCAAATAATAGTTCAATAAATAATATATTACTCCCTCTGTCCCTTTCAATTTTATACACTTTACTTTTTTAGATGTCTCATTCATTTCTATACATTTCAAAAGTTACCAAAAGTGGTAAAAGTTTATAATATAAAAATCCAACTATATCCACTACTTTCCTCCACTACACCCAATTAATATATAAAATATTAACCGGTGTCCCACCTTACCCTTACTTTTTATCCTTAAATTACACTTTTTCTTAATCTCCGTCCCCAAACCAAACGTATACTACTCCATGTGACGGAGGCAGTAACCTATTACACTTAAAGGGAATCTCTTAAATATTTGTTTAAATATTTAAAATTTGAAAAGAGTATAGGAATATAACAAGATACTAAAAATTGTAAAATAATAAAATATTGGATGTACCTTTCTTTAAATAGAATCTTAAATTGATAAAATATTGAATAGAATATTAAATTACTTGGTACAATTTTAAGATAAGTACTTTTAATTGGATGGTAAATGTTTTTTTTAAAAATATTTAATTTAGTTTTAAAAAATTATCTTTATAAGATAATACTAGAATCTTAAAATAAGTGTCTTTTTCGAAAGGATCTTAAATAAAAACACTAGAATCTTTAAAATTTCATAAAATCTTAAATAAGTACTTTTTTTATAGAATCTTAATTTGATAAGACACTTAATAGAATATTAAGACACTTGGTAGAATAAATTAAATTTTGAAATATATTTTTTAATAATTAATATATCAGTAAAACACTTAAGAGAATCCATGTAAATATATAAGAAAAAAAAATTTAATGTTAAGAGAATTCATGAAAAATGTGAACATGAATAAATAATATAATTTTTAATGAAGCAATTAAGAGAATTCATATAAACACATACATAAAATCTAATTAATAAAAATAAAATTTTGATATTTCTTTCTTTACCAAAAAGTATGAGTATAATTGAAGTTTTTTTAAAAAAATAAATTAAACCAACTGAAATTTTGTAATATAATAAATTTTATTACTAATTGAATCTTGTCTCAACATAGAAAATGAAAATAACATATCAATATTATGTTAAAACAGTTAAGAGAATCTTATATTAAAAAACAAAATACTGAAGATAGTCTTATATTAAAAAATAAGAAAATAATTAAGAGAATCTTCTACTAAAAAATATAAAAATATAAAAATACAAACATTTAAGATAATCTTACAATTTACAACTTAAAAGAATCTTATCCCGTCAAATAATAGTACAATAAATAATATATTAACAAATTACACTTAAGTGAATCTTTTTAAGTATTTGTTTAAATATTTAAAATCTGAGAATAGTGTAGGATTACAATTAGATACTTAAAATTTTAAAATAATAAAATATTAGATAAGTACAATTTTTTAAATAGAATGTTAAATTGATAAAATACTTAATAGAATATTAAACTACTTGGTATAATTTTAAGATAAGTTCTTTTAATTGGATGGTAAATGTTTTTTTAAAAATATTTAATTTAGTCTAAAAAAATTATAATAATAAGATAATACTATTTTTTTTGATAATTAACATTCATTCATTCATAATAAACTTAAGGCTCAATCCACACAACCAACTATGGAAAAGGCCAACCACTTAAGCCCAAGACTTTACAAAAGGACTACACTTAAAACATAGGACATGAACAACACTAAGCGCTGAACATGAACAGGAATTAAACAACTTAAATAAACATAATAATATAACTAGAAATAAGATTAATTAAAATAGCTAATTGCAGGAGAATTCCAACAGCTGCAACCCTTCATCTTCTAAACCCTAGCACCAGCACCTGCTCGACCAACACCCAGAGCAAGCACATTGACTGGCTCCCCAATCTCTTCCTCCTCATCACTGGAATCATCACTTGACTCATCATCCAAGATTTCAACCACATCATTGATCTCCTCATGAGCCTCCATTTCCATTTCATCATACTCATCCTCCGAGATTGCTTCAAAATCACCCACTGCAACTCCAAGCCCCATATCATGCATCCAAATTTCTCTAACTCTTCCAAACAGCATGCGGAAGATGACTAGCCTAGTCCTCTTCCTTGCACCATCCCATGCTAAGTAACGGGCTAGTCTATTCTCGCATTCTGGGATGACCTTCACTTTCAAAGTAAGGTTAGGATCACTTTTCCTCTTCTCAAGCTGCTGGATAACCCTTGAATGGCTTGGGTCCAGAAACCATCTCCAATCTTCCCATTCCTTCACTGCATCAGCATTTTCCGTCTCTAACTCCACCCTATTTTCTTGCTCAAAGATAGCACCCTGAAGGCCAATCAGCATAGGCCAAAGCTCATTAGCTCTGAGAGTGAGATTCCTTATAGTCCCAGAGTATATCCGAATAATAGCACCCATGTGATCCCTTAAAACTATCCCCATGCCTGAGTCATTACCATTGCCCAGCAGATAGTTTAGAGAGAAAGCATGGACATTGATCTTAATGAAACCCTCTGCTGGTAAAACCCATCCCCTTTCCATGATGAAATTTGATTGATAGAGCATAGAAAAGAAAAGAGAGAAAATAGAAGAGTGAATGAATAGGTTGGGGTAAAAATGCATGGGGAGGGTGAATATAAACTGAAGGCTGCCTCGGTTACTCTCCCCAATGTAATAATTACCACATCTTTTGGCTGCCCAAGGAGNTCTATCTCTACCCCCAATCAATAAATAAGCATGACTCTAACTAATAATTACTAATTTTGAAAAAAAATCAGAAAATGAGATTCCAGACCCTTCTAAATTCATTCAAATTCTATGAATAATGGAGCCCAATTCCACCCATATACTGTAGTCCGCCAGTCTAGTAAAAGCTAGCCCAAAATAAGGAATTTAGGCCCAATCCTATAACCTTAATCTTCCTAACACCATGCAGCATGCATTCTTTCCTTACTAACTCCTTGCTTTGCTAGTCCATCAGCCCCCTGCAGCTCTTCTCTTGGTAAATAAATTAAACTAAAATAACTATCCAAGACCAAGGATCTCCATAGAGCACTTTGTGTTTCCACATTCAGATTAGACCTTTCTTTCTGGAATTGATGCACCAACAACAAATTATCAGTACAAAGAGTTATATTACCTGATTTATGGGAAGATGTCTTGATTTGATTATACAAGAAGAGAATAGCATTCCTCTCAGTTTCCATTGCTAAGCCCTGAGAACATAAATTTTAGCTCCTTATTTGAGTCTAATAAGTAACCTCATATTCCAGCCTTGATAATCTCCTCATTGTTTTGATTTTTGAACAGACTCCAAGAACCATCCACAAAACCTACTGTATCTCTATTCTACCAGATAATATTTTCCTCTGCTTCCTTTTTGCTACAAAGTAAGATAGAACCAACTGGATTAATTCTCCAAAGTGTATCCAGTTCTGGTCTTAAATAATTCACTGCCAAACCCCTACTGAAAAGATCTAAAGATTATGAGCTCCTCAATAGTTGTCTTATCATCTTTCTTTCCAGTGAACAAATGATCAGTTCTACTTAGCCAGATTGACCACAATGTAGCACAAACCACCATTCTCCAAGCTAAGCTGATCCTATTTCCTTTAAAGATCTTAAAACACTTTTCCAATGGGGGCTCCAAATACTGAACCTATCTATAATCTAAACTCCACCAAGTAATTATAAACTTCCAAATCTGAAATGCCTTCTCACAATTCCAAAAAATATGCTCAGTATCTTCTATTGCATTATTACACCAGTCACAAATATTACTTATTTGACTTCCTAGTCTAGCATGCAAGAAAGATCCTGTAGGAAGGATGTTGGGCTTTATTTTCCAAATAAAAATTTGGATTTTAGGTGGCACCTTTAACTTCCAAATTCTACCCCAACTGTTAGAATCCACCCCACCTTCACATAATAGAGAAAGATAGCTGAACTTAGTGGAGAACGTCCCCTGATTATGAATCCAAAATAGTGAATCCTTTCTATTCTGTAATCTAATGTTAGAGATTAAAATATTCAACTCACATTCTTGTTCTTTTTCCCACTCCCTTAATGATCTCATCCACCTATTATTATTCCCTGCATTTCCCCTCCATACTACTAAGAAATTCTTGATGTTATTTCTTTTGTAGAGAGACAGATTGTATAACCTTGGGAATCTTACCATGAGAGATTGATTTTCATGCCTGATATCTTCCCAGAACAAAGTTTGTTCTCCATTACCAACTTTCCATCTGAAGGAATTCTCATGAAATAAATTTGCCCAGTTACTATTTTGAGGGTTTTCAAAGGACTCAATATATTCTCCAACATACCTGATAGCCTTTTACCCTCCTTCCAACACTGACTCCACTACAACTCTTCTTTAAGATTATACCTTTTTTTGATAATTTCCCACCAGGGTCTATTTCTGTCATTCATCCATCTCCACCACCATTTACTCAACAAAGCTGAATTCTTGCATTCTAGAGAACCAAGACCCAAACCTCCTTTCTTTTTAGATTGACAAATACTATCCCACTTAATCAAATGCAATTTCCTCTTCCTCTCCTGATTTCCACCAACTTCATTCCAAATGAAGCACCTTCTTTTTCTATCCAATTCCTGAAGAATTCCTTTTGGAATATGATACAAACCAAACCAGTAGACTGGGAGATTATTCAGAGTGCTTTTAACTAAAGTGCTCCTTCCTGTCATATTCAAAGAATTGCATCTCTAGGCAGCTAATTTACCATCCACTTATTTAAGAAGAGGTTCCCAGAAGGCTTTTCTTTTGGGATTAGTACCTAGTTGAGCTCCCAAATAAGATAACGACCAGGACCCACAGAACAGCCTATAATATTTTCCCAACTTTGAAAGTCTTGGTTAAGATGCTCACCAGAGTAAATAAAACTTTTTCTAAAATTTATTTTCAGCCCAGTGGTCAGTTGGAAGCATTGAAGCAAACTTTTGAGTTCCAAAATATTCTCCTCTGAACCATTTTGGAAGATGATTGTATCATCTGCAAACTGCAAGTGAGATACCACATTATTTATTCCCGGTAAACTGATTCCTGAAATCAGACTTAAAGTAGAAGCTTTGACCATTAACACATTAAAAAACTCTCCAACTAAATTGAAAAGAAGAGGAGAGAGAGGATCTCATTGGCACACCCCATTACTAAAACTAAATTCTTCTGATGGGGAACCATTTATTAAAACAGATGCTTTCATGGTACTTAGTAGCAGATGAATCCATGCATACCACTTGGCTCCAAATCCCATTGCCTTCATAACTTCCATTAAGCAGTTCCAATCAATGGAGTCAAAAGCCTTTTCAAAGTCCAACTTTATTATCACTCCATCTGCTTCCTTTTTCTTTAGAGCATGAATGACCTCATTGCAAATCAAGATACCTTCAGAAATTTGTCTCCCTTTCATAAATCATGTCTGAGTATAACTGATCAACTTATTCATAAGAGTTGCTAACCTTGAAGACAAAATTTTGGTTAAGAGCTTAAAAAAGCAATTAATCAAGCTAATTGTCCTGTAATCCGACCAAGAAAGAGGTTCTTTACACTTAGGAATAAGTGATATAAAAGAAGAGTTAATTCCTCTTGGTAGAATAGAATGTTCCAAAAAATTGTTAATGAACCTGAGCATATCTTCCCTTATCTCCCGCCAAATATCCTTAATGACTCCAAAGTTCAAACCATCCGGACCTAGGGCCTTATCTGAGGGACAATCCTTGATTGTCAGCTCTAGTTCTTCAATTGTAACCCTCCTTTCAAGAAAAATTACATCCTCCTAATCCAGTTTTGGACTTATTATTTCATCATAGCTGAAAATGGATCTTGAATCCACGTTGTTGAAAATTTTCCAGAAGTGATCCCTAGCTGAAGATTTAATCCCCTCAGGTTCATTGAGCACTTTGTCATGGCATACTATCTTAGTGATCCCATTCCTCCCTTTTCTTTTGACAATTACCTTATGAAAAAAAACTAGAATTACGGTCACCATTTTGAAGCCAAGATATTCTAGATTTCTGCTGAAGCATGATATCTCTGATTAAAGACAGATTTTCAATTTCTAATTTTAACCTCCTAATTTTCCTTTCATCCCAACCCTCCTCCTCTGCATCAGCTAAATCCTTTTCTGCTTCAGTCAGCTTTGAGAAAACATTTCCATTACAATTCAGATTCCAATCCTTAATCTCTTTTGTAATCTCTCTGAGCTTATCCTGTACATTCAGACATCCTGCATTCTTGAGATATTTCATTTTATGCTTAAGCATCTCTTTCAGTCTCTTATTTTTCAACCAGATATTAAAGACCCTGAAAGGCCTTGGCCCCCAATTCACTTCTTTTTTTCTTAACATTAGAGGCTTGTGGTCAGAATGACCTCTTCTTAAAGCTTCAAGTGACCAATTGTTTAGGCTGAACCATGATGAGGAAGAGAATGCTCTATCCAATCTACTTCTCCTTCCTTGTGGTCCGATCAAAGTGAAAAATGCATTCAACAGATGATATTCCACCAAATTATTATCCTGAATCCACTTATTGAAAGACATCATTGCTGCTCTATCTGAATCACCACCCCCTTTTCTATCTCTTACTGATCTAGTGCAATTGAAATCCCCAATGATTAAGATAGGGAGAATTTCTGAGATACTGTATGAATGAATTCTGGTCGATGATTCCCAAAGCAGCATTTTATGTACTAATGATTGTGGAGAATAAACATTTACCACTATAAATTTTTGATTGCATAGAGAATCCATGAAAGTTACTCCAATCCAGGATTCCTTGATCTCACAATTCAACATAGAATAAAGAAACGAGTCCCAAATGACCAATAGACCTCCTGATTGAACCCTTTAACCACTAAAAACACCCTTCAAAGAAGAATCACTATCTAACTCCCTAAGTACAATATCTTCAATATTTTCCATCTTTGTTTCCTGAATACAGACTATTTTTAGCTTATGCTTAACCATAATTCTCCTCAAAGCTGTCCTAGCCTTCTTATTATTTAGACCTCTTATGTTCCAACTCACTATTTTACAACTATCCATACCAATCAGATTAAAATTTAAAGAAGAGAAAAGCTTAAATGTTACCTGCATTCATCCTATTTCTTATGATTTCCTCCGTTAACTCCATGCCATTCCTAGCATTTAAACCCAACTTCCCCGCTAATTCCAATATTCTCTTAGCTTCATCTCCATTCTAAAATTTATAGTTTGGAACCAATCTACTATCCATCATAATATGATTAGTACGCCTTCCTTTGCTTACTCTATTCCTTTGCCAAAGCCTACATTTCCCAATATCAAACGGATTCTTTTGACAGATTTTCTTCTTAGGCCTGCTCACTCATTTTACCTTGATCTTGGACATGAGTTGACAAATAGAGTTTTGAGAACTCTCTGCAAGCAAGGTAGTGTCTCCAGTCAAGACAACTTTCTGAGATTTGTTTCCATCTATTGGAGAATCCCAAACAAGACTAGATTTCTTCTTAGTTCCAAGACTAGATTCCTTCTTGATCCCTTGACTAGATTTCTTACCAAATGAATTATTCACCTCAGAATGATTTTGTTGCATACCGTCCTTTGATTTCCTCGTTCTTTCCCCCACTCTTGAATTAACTGAAATTTCCTCTGGCTGTACAGAGGATTTAGAGGAATTCTTCATTTTTGAAGCTTGAACTTCCTCTTTAACCATCTCCGAGAATTCCACCAGATTGACATCAAATTCAACTTCCTTTACTTTCATACTAGTCCTTTCATTTAACTCTATCAAACAATTTGTATAAATATAAACTTTAGGATTTTCCAATATATGGTCTCCATCTAACTTATTTGACCACCAACCCCATTCCCCAAACTCTTTTGTTAATGCCACCAGATTCTCCTCCGTCCAGGCAACACATGGGAAGCCTCTTACTTCTAAGAACGCCTTTCGTTTGATAATAAGGTCCTCCGTTTCTACCTTTCTCAGATTATTTAACCAAAGTTTAACTTTTCCTACGTCAAACTTTTTTAGCTGCTCCTTATCTTGGAACTGTAACAAATATTTCCAACATGAGATTTCAACCACCTTAACTTTCTGAATACCCAGTTCTTTCAACACTTCTTGTAAGGTGCAACCAGTCATAGGAAACCATGAAAAGCAAACCAAACTCAATTTCAATCTTTCTACCATACCCTGATTTAAGTTAGCATACAACTTAGGCTTCTCACCTACATTGTCTTCATCAATCTTTCCTTTATTATTAACTCATTCATTCCTTCTTTCCTCCACATTTACAAGTTGCTCAATTATTACCTCAGCAGACCTCCCTTCCAAATTCTTCTCAATCTTCTTATCCACCTTCAAATCCTTGATGAAGTTATTTGACCCCTGTTTATGCCTTTTCTGACTTTGACTCATCTTAGATTCCTTCAACCCATCAGCTAACTGAATATCCAATTTATTCCCCAATAGCAACTTATTCTTTAAATAGTTGACCAACTTGACTGCTTCATCCATACCAAATACTTTTATAAAGCCAAATCTTCTATTATACTTATCTCTCTTCTTAGGAAGAACAATGTCCTTGATAAGCTTTTTCCCCAAACTTCTTTATTTCAATATAAAATCCCACATAACTCTTGCAGAAACTTTCTCTGGAATTTTAGCAATGAACACTGTGACCACCTTATTCATCTTTTCCTTGCTGATGGTCTTCCTTTTTTTACCAATTGCCAACCCTCCTCTGTTGAATTAGAATGCACATTAGATATTTGACGACGTCCTAAAATAGCCTCCACATAAGAACGAGCTCCAAGATCATCATTATATTCGTTCTCCTTAACTTTCCTCAAGGTATTAAAGTGGATCTGATTTAAAGCAGCTCTCTCTCTCTCTCTCCATCTTTATCTCCTCCAAACGCTAAAACTTGGGTATTAACATCAATCCATTTTCTGTTATTGATCATGAATTGATTTAATACTAACTCTCCTTTGTTCACTCACTCCTAAAACTAAATTCTTCTGATGGGGAGCCATTTATTAAAACAGATGCTTTCATGGTACTTAGTAGCAGATGAATCCATGCACACCACTTGGCTCCAAATCCCATTGCCTTCATAACTTCCATTAAGCAGTTCCAATCAATGGAGTCAAAAGCCTTTTCAAAGTCCAACTTTATTATCACTCCCTCTGCTTCCTTTTTCTTTAGAGCATTAATGACCTCATTGCAAATCAAGATACCTTCAGAAATTTTTCTCCCTTTGATAAATCCTGTCTGAGTATAACTGATCAACTTATTCATAAGAGTTGCTAACCTTGAAGCCAAAATTTTGGTTAAGAGCTTAAAAGAGCAATTAATCAAGCTAATTGGCCTGNTGACCAATAAAGAGGTTCTTTACACTTAGGAATAAGTGATATAAAAAAAGAGTTAATCCCTCTTGGTAGAATAGAATGCTCCAAAAAATTGTTAATGAAGCTGAGCATATCTTCCCTTATCTCCCGCCAAAAATCCTTAATGACTCCAAAGTTCAAACCATCCGGACCTGGGGCCTTATCTGAGGGACAATCCTTGATTGTCAGCTCTAGTTCTTCAATTGTAACCCTCCTTTCAAGAAAAATTACATCCTCCTTATCCAGTTTTGGACTTATTATTTCATCACAGCTGAAAATGGATCTTGAATCCACTTTTTTGAAAATTTTCCGAAAGTGATCCCTAGCTGAAGATTTAATCCCCTCAGGTTCATTGAGCACTTTGTCATGGCATACTATCTTAGTGATCCCATTCCTCCCTTTTCTTTTGACAATTACCTTACGAAAAAAACTAGTATTACAGTCACCATTTTGAAGCCAGGAAATTCTAGATTTCTGCTGAAGCATGCTATCTCTGATTAAAGACATATTTTCAATTTCCAATTTTAACCTCTTAATTTTCCTTTCATCCCAACCCTCCTTCTCTGCATCAGCTAAATCTTTTTCTGCTTCAGTCAGCTTTGAGAAAACATTTCTATTACAATTAGATTCCAATCCTTAATCTCTTTTTTAATCTCTTTGAGCTTATCCAGTACATTCAGACCTCCTACATTCTTGAGATGTTCCATTTTATGCTTAAGCATCTCTTTCAGTCTCTTATCTTTCAGCCAGATATTAAAGACCCTGAAAGGCCTTGGCCCCCAATTCACTTCTTTTTTTCTTAACATTAGAAGCTTGTGGTCAGAATGACCTCTTCTTAAACCTTCAAGTGACCAATTGTTTAGACTGAACCATGATGAGGAAGAGAATGCTCTATCCAATCTATTTCTCCTTTCTTGTGGTCCAATCCAAGTGAAAATTGCATTCAACAGATGATATTCCACCAAATTATTATCCTGAATCCACTTATTGAAAGACATCCTTACTGCTTTATCTGAATCACCACCCCCTATTCTATCTCTTACTGATCTAGTGCAATTGAAATCCCCAATGATTAAGATAGGGAGATTTTCTGAGATACTATATGAATGAATTATGGTCAATGATTCCCAAAGCAGCTTTTTATGTACTAATGATTGTGGAGAATAAACATTTACCACTATAAATTTTGATTGCACAGAGAATGCATGAGAGTTACTCCAATCCAGGATTCCTTGATCTCATAATTCAACATAGAATAAAGAACCGAGTCCCAAATGACCAATAGAACTCCTGATTGACCCCTTGAACCACTAAAAACAACCTTCAAAGAAGAATCACTATCTAACTCCCTAAGTACATTATCTTCAATATTTTCCATCTTTGTTTCCTGAATACATACTATTTTTAGCTTATGCTTAACCATAATTCTCCTCAAAGCTGCCCTAGCCTTCTTATTATTTAGACCCCTTATGTTCCAACTCACTATTTTACAACTATCCATAACAATCAGATTAAAACTTAAAGAAGAGAAAAGCTTAAATGTTACCTGCATTCATCCTATTTCCTATGATTTCCTCCGTTAACTCCATGTCATTCCTAGCCTTTAAACCCAACTTCCCCGCTAATTCCAATATTCTCTTAGCTTCATCTCCATTCTGAAATTTATAGTTTGGAACCAATCTATTATCCATCATAATATGTTTAGTGCACCTTCCTTTGCTTACTCTATTCCTTTGCCAAAGCCTACATTTCCCAATATCAAAAGGATTCTTTTGACAGATTTTCTTCTTAGGCATGCCCACTCCTTTTACCTTGATCTTGGACATGAGTTGACAAATAGAGTTTTGAGAACTCTCTGCAAGCAAGGTAGTGTCTCCAGTCGAGACAACATTCTTTGATTTGTTTCCATCTACTGGGTAATCCCAAACAAGACTAGATTTCTTTTTAGTTCTATGACTAGATTCCTTCTTGATCCCATGACTAGATTTCTTACCAAAGGAATTCTTCACCTCAGAATGATTTTGTTTCATACCGTCCTTTGATTTCCTCATTCTTTCCTCCACTCTTGAATTAACTGAAATTTCCTCCGGCTGTACAGAGGATTTAGAGGAATTCTTCATTTTTGAAGCTTGAACTTCCTCTTTTACCATCTCCGAGAATTCCATCAAATTTAACTTCCTTTACTTTCATACTAGTCCTTTCATTTAACTCTATCAAACAATTTGTATAAATACAAACTTTAGGATTTTCCAATATATGGTCTCCATCCAACTTATTTGACCACCAACCCCATTCCCCAAACTCTTTTGTTAATGCCACCAGATTCTCCTTCGTCCAGGCAACATATGGCAAGCCTCTTACTTCTAAGAATGCCTTTCGTTTGATTATAAGGTCCTCCGTTTCTACCTTTCTCAGATTATTTAACCAAATTTTAACTTTTCCTACGTCAAACTTTTTTAGCTGCTCCTTATCTTGAAACTGTAGCAAATATTTCCAACAAGGGATTTCAACCACCTTAACTTTCTGAATACCCAGTTCTTTCAACACTTCTTGCAAGGTACAACCAGTCATATGAAACCATGAAAAGCCAACCAAACTCAATTTCAATCTTTCTACCATACCCTGATTTAAGTTAACACACAACTCAGGCTTCTCACCTACATTGTCTTCCTTAATCTTTCCTTTATTATTAACTCCTGCATTCCTTCTTTCCTCCACATTTACAAGTTGCTCAATTATTACCTCAGCAGACCTCATTTCCAAATTCTTCTCAATCTTCTTATCCGCCTTCAAATCCTTGATGAAGTTATTTGACCCCTGCTTATGCCTATTCTTACTTTGGCTCATCTTAGATTCCTTCAACCCATCAGCTAACTGAATATCCAATTTATTCCCCAATAGCAACTTATTCTTTAAAGTGTTGACCAACTTGACTGCTTCATCCATACCAAATACTTTTATAAAGCCAAATCTTCTATTATACTTATCTCTCTTCTTAGGAAGAACAATGTCCTTGATAAGCTTTTTCCCCAAACTTCCTTCTTTCAATATAAAATCCCACATAACTCTTGCAGAAACTTTCTGTGGAATTTTAGCAATGAACATTGTGACCACCTGATTCATCTTTTCCTTGCTGATGGTCTTCCTTTTTTTCACCAATTGTCAACCCTCCTCTGTTGAATCAGAATACACATTAGATATTTGACGTCGTCCTAAAAGTGCCTCCACATAAGAACGAGCTCCTAGATCATCATTATATTCGTTCTCCTTAACTTTCCTCAAGGTATTAAAGTGGATCTGATTTAAAGCAGCTCTTTCTCCATCCTTGTCTCCTCCAAATGCTAAAACTTGGGTATTAACATCAATCCATTTTCTGTAATTGATCATGAATTGATTTAATACTAACTCTCCTTTGTTCACTCTCTCTTGTTTCTTCTCTTCTAGAAATCTAACAATCGGGCCTTCCCATTTACACATCAGCAAAGCTCTTAACGCCTTTTCCACAGCTATCGAATCACCCTGTACTACCAAAGCTAACGTAGCTGCATCCACACATCTCCTTATCCTCCTAATTCGATTCACTAAGTACCTTATGATTTCTAAGTTCCCTTTATCCAAAGATTTCATAGCCTCCTTATCTATAAGAACTCTAAGTTGATTTGCCTCCTCAACAATATCTTCAAATCTGTCCTTGCTAATTGCAATTACCTCTTCCTAATCATCTGATTTTTTTCCTCCTAATCTTTCGAACAAGTCATGATTTCTTTGAACTCCATTTTGAAAAAAATGACCGTTGGTTGCCGACTCTCTGTTTCTTCTCTCCATCTCTTGGTCACACCATAATAAGATAATACTAGAATCTTAAAATAAGTGTCTTTTTTGAAAGAATCTTAAAATAAAAAATACTTAAAAGAATATTTCAAACTTCATAAAATCTTAAATAAGTGTTTTTTCTGATAGAATCTTAATTTGATAAGACACTTAATAGAATATTAAAACACTTGGTAAAATATAAATAGAATTGTGAAATATATTTTTTAATAATTAATATATCAGTAAAATAATTAAGAGAATCCATGTAAAGATTTAAGCAAAAAAAAAATCAATATTAAGGGAATCCATGAAAAATGTGTATGGGAATAAATCATATAGTTTTTAATGAAACTTTAAGAGAATCCATATAAACACAAACATAAAATCTAATTAATAAAAATAAAATTTTGATATTTTTTTTCTATACCAAAAAGTATAAATATAATCAATGTTCTTTATTAAAATATATATATAATCAATTGAAATTTTATAATATATTAAATTTTATTACTAATTGACTTGTATCAACATATAGAATGAAAATAACACATGAATATTATTTTAAAACACTTAAGAAAATCTTATATTAAAAAAACAAAATACTAAAGATAATTTTATATAAAAAATAAGAAAATACTTTAAAAAATCTTATATTAGTAAAAAAATTAATAAAAATTTAAACGAGTTGTGATATACTTGATCTTCTTTTTTATACAGATTGATTTGAAACTTGTCATAATCAAATTTGAGTTTGTCTCTAATTGGAGGTCATGGGTTACCATAAATTTGAAGATTCTGATTACAATACTTAATATGTATAATCACTGATTATTCTATTGAAAAGGAAACATGTTTATAAGATTTCAAAGGATATTGTATTTGTACCAAATCTTTAAACTATTTACAATATTGTCATTTTGAATTTTATAATCATGTATTTAATATTAATAACAAATCAACGGTCTTAGATTAAGTTCTCTAGTGATAAAGAGATCCTCCTTAGAACCTTACCCTATATATAAATACGGACATGATTAAATAAAAACAATACTTAAAATGAAAACTAGAAATTAATCTAATCTCTTAGACCAATCTAATCTGAGGGCCCCTACAAGCACCACACAGAATTAAAATACACCATCCTACACAAACTCATAGCATTTTCCCTCCATTTTTATTTAATTTTTTCCGTTAATCTATGAGTTTTTTTAAAAATTTGACTTCACTGAATTTTCTCTATCTTCCAATGATCAATTTGCATACCACATGTGCTATATTTCGACGTGATTTAAAAAAAAAATTAATTTCTAAATTTCATTATAAAAGTGTTTCTAGTGGAGTAAGACTATATATATATATATATATATATACACACACACACTATTATATTAAACACGAAACATTGAAAGTTTTTTTCGTAGTCTAGTCACCCGTACTTTGATTATACAATTCATAATATAATTCTACTAAAAATAAAACATCCCCATATATTTTTATCATCTGATTCTCAATATAATTCTATTATTAAAAATTAAAAAAATCATAAATAAAAATTCAAATCCACAATAATAATTACATTTAAAATAAAACAAATATAAGTTAATATGTTTTAATTAAAAGGTAATTTTTTAATTAGAAAAGGAAATTTTATAGTTGATATTATACAAATTATTTTATTATTTAATAATTGAAATAAATGACCGAAAATTGAAAATCAAAATTCAACTAAAACATCTCATTTTCCAAAAATATCACGGGCAAGTCTTATAAATTAATAATAATAATATAACAACTAATATCTAACCAATTAACTTTTTCAACTAAATATATATTGTTTCTATTTTTCCTAACTAAAATATTTTCTTTCCCAAAGAACTAACTAATTACCATTTTCAACTAAAACATTAGTTACCTTTTTCAACTAAACGTGTTAATATTTCTATTTTTTCTAAATAAAACATTTGCTTTTCCAAAAATATCACGGTCAACTAAAACATCTCCTTCTTCCAAAAATATCACAGAAAAATCTATTTAATAAAATAAAATAATAATATTGTAACTAATAAAAGCTAAGAGCATCTCCAATGCTATAAACTCCTTATTTAAAATCCTATATGGCATACCATAAATATAATTATAGAGATTGTTTAAAACTATTTTGCACTCCAGAAGCAAAAAATTTAGCCAACCTCATTATGTTGGCCATATTTGTTGAAGCATTAGAGACGTAGTAGTATGCCAAATCATCTATTACCATATTGAAATAAAATATTCTATTTATATTAAACTGAAATAAAAATAACATGCTATATGTAAAATATAGCCAATCATTACAGCTGATTCTGCTAAAGTACAATTCCTTACAGGTTCAGCAAATTTTTGATAATCGATATATTATACTAGGGGTGTAATCGAGCCGAGCCGAGTCGAACATTGTCAGGCTCGGCTCGAGCTCGATTAAAAAGGTTCATGCTCGAGCTCGGGCTCGAATTCGACCGAGCCTTTAATTTCAAGCTCGAAGCTCGGCTCGTAATAAGTTCGATAGGCTCGAGTTCGGCTCCAAAGCTCGAATTGATTTCACTATATATTAAAAAAAGCTCGAAATATGATCGGTTCGGCTTGAGTTCGATTCAATTAAATATATAATATATAAAAATAATATTAAATATTTGTATAAAATATATTTATATTTAAAAAAATAAAAATAATAGGGGCTCGATAAGGATCGCGAACCTTACGAGCCGAGTAATTTGAAGCTCGAGTTCGGCTAGGTAAAGAATTCGAAAAGCTCGAGCTCGTGCTCAGCTCGATTATTACCGAGCCAAATTTGAATATTTTTCGAGCCAAGCTCGAGTAGCTCACGAACGGGTTTGGCTCGTTTACATCCCTGTATTATACTATTTAAACGAACCATTTTAGCCAACACCATAGGAGATGCTTAATCAATTAGCTTTTTCAATTAAACATTTCACCGTTTTTATTTTTTATTACTAATAATTACTATTTTAATTGTAATTAATATAAAAACCAATTATCGTTTCCAACCAAAGCACGTTACCTTTTTTACTTTTACCAACTAAAACACCTTCATTTTAAAAATATCACGGGTAATTCTATTTAATAAAATAAAATATTATAATTACTAATAATCTATATTATACTATTATATTAAAAATGAAACACTGAAAATTTCGTGGTAGTCTCGTCACCTATACTTTGGTCATCTAATTCCCAATATAATTATATTAAAAATGAAACATCCCCATAATATTTTTTTCATCATATTCCTATTATAAAAACAAAATATTCTCATAAATAAAAATTCAGATACATAATATAATTACATTTAAAATAAAACATATATAAGTTAATATGTTTTAATTAAAAGGTAATTTTTTTAACTTGAAAGGCAATTGCATAATTTCTATTTTATTATTTAATAATTGGAATAAATGATCCAAAACCTAAAACTAAAATTTAACTAAAACATCTCCCTTTTCAAAAATATCACGGGCAAGTCTTATAAAATAATAATATTATAACTACTAATACTTGATCAATTACCTTTTTCAACTAAACATGTCTCCGAATCTATTTTTCCTAACTAAAACATTTCCTTTCCAAAATCTATGTATACTAAACTATAATAGCTAAACATGGGTATAATTTGTAGTTTGGTTAACCGTTAGATCAAAATACTAAAAATGTTAACAATCAAAGTTTCAATTTCGATTCCCTTCAACAACATATTAGATTTAACATTTATATTATTATTTCTAAAAATTTTTAAAAAAAGGGTATATGATTCAAATCTCATTAACCACATATTATTTTATATTATTTACATTATCAGAAATCAGAACACTCGGAATAAAATAATAATTAATTTTAATATTTATTCATTTATATTAGAATTATATATAACAATAATAAAAATAAAAAATTTAATAAAGACCCGTGCATCGCATGAGTTTTAAGCTAGTATACATATAGTCGCGCTTCATTGAGAACTATAATTAACGTGAGGTATGAGATCAAATCGTAGTCGTTCATCTTATATGATATATCAGCCAAAATAAATATAAAAGCTCAGTGGTCTTTTTGTAATTATAATAAAATTTAAGGGCATTGTTACAAAACTTTCAAATTTTAAGAGAACAGTTACAAAAATTAAACACGTTTATTTCATCCCCCCACTCTCTCTAAATTACTGATAAACACACCGCCTTCTGTTCAATCACTGTCGATTAACGACGATTTCAACTCAAATTAAGGTAATAATCACTTACAATCTTCGATATGTGTTATAGTTTTCGTCTATTTGACTGATTAGTTGAATTTTTATGTTGATATATAGTATTTTTAAAATTTGGTTACCTTTTTATGAGCTCATTTTGGAGAAATCAAGGCTGAAATACCTCTCGGTATGTATATCTTACTTTTTTTAATGATTATTCTTATTTTCGAGAAGTCATCAATAATTTTAAACTTATTCATTATATTTGGTGCTTATTTTGGTGTTAGTTGTGTTTTTTAAGTCCATTAATACTTTATTATGTGAATACAGTAATAATAGTGATTTAATATTGCATGTTGATTTAAATAGTGATTTATTGTTTTATTATTTTTTTGGGGTTTTACATTACTCTAGTACTATTTATTATAAATTGTGATTAGTTGTGATGGTTAAGTTAGTTAATAGCTTATAAAATTAGTGAATTATTACTAATACTGATTAAATTGATTCAATAGTGATTTATTTATGTTTTTATAATTATTCATTTTTTTTATTAGTAAATATTTGAAAAAGAGGTTATACATGTTATACTAATACTTAAATTGTCATTAGTTGTTATGATTAAATCCACTAATTGCTTAAAATTGTAGTGATTATGACTAATGTCGATTATTTTGATTTTTGAGTCGAGTAGACATTTCTTAGAACTGTCTTTTAGGACAGTAGTGATTTTTTGATGTTTAATAATATTAATGTTGATCAAGTGGATTATATTATAATTTTTTACGTTTTATTTGGCGATTTAACCCTTTTTTTAATGATGATATTGAAAAATTGATCAGTTTTGTTAATTATATATTGATATGTGTTTGATATATCTTATTTCCTAATAACCAAGTTCTTTATATAGGCTTACAAAACAAAAACTGAAATATAATCATAAATGTAAACATAATTGTCCTAACATAATCAGCAAGAAATCAGTTGCTGAAATTTATTCTTTGACTGATTCTTGCCACCAAATCAGCCTTCATAAATATTGAAGTATGACTCCGACAGAACTAATAAGACAGAGATTGACGGATCTATTTTATTAGTGAGATGAGGAAGAGTGACGGGTGTCTCTAGTGTGTTAAAACAAAGTAGTTATATTCTTATCTTTACATGATTTTGAAAACACCCGCGCGCGCGCGCACACACA
>PHNY01299904.1:0-11431 GCA_003724115.2 Anethum foeniculum
GAATTCTTAGGCTTGACACTGTTTACAGAAAAATACTCCAGTCTGCTCTTTTGACATTTTTACAAACTTTAGATGTTACAAGTACAAAATACAAACTAAGATTACAATACAACTTACTCAGGGTTTTCAATTTGACTTAGTCTTGTTAAAGTACAGGCATGTCTTGCACAACAAAGAGAGAGTCATATTTTAATTAGAACCCTAATAAATGAATTATGAAATTTAGTTTTAGCCATCCATATAAGATTTAATTCTTTTAATTTAATATATGATTTATCTTCATCTTCCATAACCAATTATTCTTATCCAAGTTTACATTAACCACCGTCATCACTTTTCTACTTTAGCAACAATTTTCGGCAACCAGCGACCATCGCCTACAACTACCAACATCATTCGGTTATTAACAAATTTGTTTAAAAAAATCATTATATATAGAGATTAGTAAAATCAAACTGTTACAACCTCCAAACATCTAAAAATCACCAACTACATATTTAAACCCCCAAAATTGAATTATTACAATAACTACATTGTCATTTGCTCCCACTTATCACCACGTCTCCACCACCATGATCACAACTATCAATAATATTCACAAACCATCATAATATATAGATAACCAAATACAAGCTAAAATCATCATAAAAATTGAAAACAAATCATGTGTGTAAAATTGAAAACAAAGACGGGAAAGACCACGTCGAAGAAATAAATAATTTATCGAAGAAGCATGTATTGATAAAGAATCAATATAACATAAATAGATATGAAAAATGGGTGGAAAATATAAATAGATCAAACTTCATTTCATTTGAATTTGTTGAAGAGATGAAGATCGACAAAAAGGATAAAAACAAATATGTGTAAGATCTAAAATTAGTGATCCAACTTAAGAGTAATATAAAGAATGAGTGATTGAGATTACTTTCAAAAGTGAATGTTTATAAGAAATTATATTGACTATTAATATAAGAAATAGGCCAACGTTACACAATTTATATAGAAAATAATAATAATAACTAATTTATCTGATTAATATAAAATTATATAGTTTTAGAATACAATGATATATTTTATAATTTGTGTATCTAAATTTAAGTATTAAAATAATATTATGCAATTTATACAAATAAAAAATGAATAATTTTATATTTATGATATTATTTTATTATACAGAGTACTAATTTATACTAATACTAGACTATGATAGCTAAACATGTGTATAATTTATAGTCTGGTTAACACTATTTTTTGGTCATCCCGCACCACAACAGTTAGATCTTCCAAATCAAATAATTATAACCGTTAGATTAAAATACTAATTGTTAACAAGACAAAGTTTTTATGTTCAATTCACGCCAACAACATATTAGATTTAACATTTATATTATTATTTTAAAAATATAAAAAAATGTATATAATTCAAATCTCATTAAACACGTATTATTTTATACTCTTTATATTATCATAAATCAAAATACTCAAAATAAAATAATAATTAATTTTAATATTTAATCATTTATATTAGAATTACGTATAAACAGTAAGTAATAAGTATCGGTAGGTCATTTGGTGCGTGAGGATTAGAGCTCGCAATTCGTTCGTTTTGTGTACTTTCGTGTTTCATGTCATTAATGTCAAACCCAAACTCGACCTGTTAAGAATTCGTTTCGTTTCGTATTCGTGTACCTTCATTTCGTGTACGTTTCGTGTTGTGTTTTGTGTAATTTTAGATTAAAAAGAGAAATAAAAATAAATAAATAAAGTAATTAAATATTGAGTTTCACTCGTTAAGTCTTAATTATAAAGAATCAAGTGTGGTAAAGTCTTGTGAAATTTAAATTTGAAACTAATTTTGTGTCTATCTTTTCTAAAAATTATATATACAATATTATTTTAAAGTATATATATATTTAAATATTTATTTATTTCGTTTACTTTCGTGTCGTGTCGTGTACCCAAGGATAAACCCAAAACCGACTAATTTATCCGTATAATTTCGTGTTCGTATATCGAAAAGGTCAACCCGAATTCATAATTTTCGTGTCGTTTACTAAAATTGACGGTTGTGGTGCGGATAGATTCTCGTATGTATACTGGAAAAACCAAAACCAAATGAAACGTTTAAAAAATGGAAATTTCAATTCGGAGCGGATAATTAATCTGGGTCCAAAGTCCTAACCTCGTTCATCGGCATCCCCATAGGCAGAAGTAAACCCTAATCTATATATATATATGGCGTCGGGATTGGGGTCCCTCAAATCGGCCATTTTCGATCGCCAAGCAAGAAAACAGTGCGTCATCCTTGTCCTTTACTACTTTTATATTAATTTATTTATGTTTTTGTTTTCTAATTGATTGATTACCCGTTATTCATTTTCTAGGCAATATCAATCTCATATATTAGGCCTCAATGCTTACGATCGCCACAAGAAATTCATCAATGATTATGGTTTGTCCTCCTTTCTCCCTATCCTTTTATGTCCTTATCCATAATTTCGATTGTTTCCAGTTTACAAGTGCATACCAAACTTATTATTATGTGTTTTTTTTGCGAATAAATGTGTTTATAATAATTAACTAACGAAATTGCTTGGACTACAAACGGATCATACAAATACTGAGATGTTTATTTGTTGGATCCTTTTTGTCCTAAATTTTGTGAAGGATGAACGATCTCCTCCACTGAGAAAGGAAGGGGGCTACAATCATTCCTACATTTCATATAAATGCACTTGTCAATTTTTCATGTAAACGTACTTTAACAGCTAAGTATAATTGTATGTTTAATTATGTGTTTCTAATTATAATGTTGCAAATTATTCTTTTTCTTTATTCAAGTGCTGCGGCTATAGTTTTAGTGCTAGACGTTATTGCTTTTCCAGGCTACCCATCTTTTTATATTAGAAAATGTCGGAGGAAGTTGAAGTGATTAAAAAAGTTTAACTTGAACCTTTCTAAAGACATGACATACAACTAGCAACCCTTTCAAAAAAATGGGCTGTAAAGATCACTGATCATTTTACAAGCTTAACTTGAGCTGGAAAAAGGTTGAACAAAGAATAAATGTTAAATTTTTGACGTTAAGTTCTTTGCCAAGATAATGTGATATTCATCTTAGATATTCAGATCTTTTTTATTTTTTAATTTTTGGTGTTTATACATAAAGATTTTGATATATATCTAAAAATTTGTGTTTTACAATCCATTTAGTATGTAAGTCTTTAAATTATATCAGGTTTAAGAATACAAAGCAAACTTGCTTTTGAGTTTAGAGCTTATTATGTGTTTTTTGCCTTGATTTATCTGGCACTTTGAGTTCCGTGTTCATAAAATACAGAAGGAAAATTGCTTGGACTACAAAGGGAACTTGCAAATAGTGAGATGTTTATTTGTAGGATCCTCTTGTCCTAAAACTAGTGAATGATGAACGATCTCCTCCACTGAAAAAGGAAGGGGGCTACAGTCATTCATACATATTATTTAAATATTTTAATGATGGCATGGTTGTTGAAGTGGTGCTGTTGGCTGTAGTAAACCCATGTATTGCACAGGGTATAAACTAGAATTAGTAAAAATATTAGAGGAAGTTGAATCAATAAAAGGTCAGGCATGTAGGTATTAAAGCTAATATTGAGAAACAAAATAGTAAATAAGTATAGTGAGGAAATAATTGTGGTACTATTATTGTTTGTTATTAATAACAAACAAATTTAGACAGATGAGAAACAAACTGAAATCGTTTTGTTTTCCGACAAACCAACTGTAACACCTCAGGTTCCACATCAAGGAAACTAAAAATTTGAGGGCGTAACTTTAGAATTTTTCTTTGCCTTCTAACGGAAAGATTTTTCATTTTTGTATAGTTGACCTGGCTTTTACTATTTTTTAACCAAGTTGCACATGAAGCATAAAACATATAGTACAAAAATGTGGAAGTATGCCAATGATGACATGCTTATTTGATAGATCCTGCTGTCTTATGTCAAATGGATAATAAATATTTTCCTTTATGAAAGGAGGAGGGCCGGAGGGGGGTCTAAATTATATTTTATATAGTTAATTATAATTCTGTTTGTTATGTTTTATTCCAATGCTTGATGCATGATATCCTGGACATAGGTAGCCAGATATTTAAACACAGACTAAATGGAAAATACTTATTTGTATCTCTTCTCCTTAAATGATACTTTTCATATATAGCCTTATTTGTGTTTATTTAGGTCTAAATAGTGAAGCTCTTTTTATCATATCCTATTAGTTATCTAGGTCTGCAGTGGAGCTCTATTCATGTATCTAGTACCTTTTATCTTATGGGGTATCAGCTAATAGTTCTAATGTAAATATGGGATACATAGTATAACAATTCATGTTCTTTACAGTTGACTTCTATGGGAAAGATGTGTCGGCAGAAGAAAAGCTTCCTGTGAAAACTGATAAAGATACTCTTAGAGAAGGTTATCGGTATGTCCCTCTTCTTGTCCTCTTCAATTATGTGCTTTCTTTGATCTTTATACTATTGGGTTTGACGTATTTACTGTATTACTAGTTAACTTTAAAAGTTCAGATTTTACATTTATACTCTGTTAATCTTCTTCTTTCGCAGCGTGGCGTGGTTGCCTAATTATTTACTTAACTATCTATGTGCAGATTTATCCGGTCCGAGGAAGATGATCTGGATCCTTCCTGGGAGCAAAGACTAGTGAAGCGCTACTATAATAAGCTTTTTAAAGAGTATCCTTTTTAACCAGATTGTATTTAATTTTCGCCTTTAAAAGTAGTTCTTACTATACTTTATACTATTATATTTTCTTCTGTATAATTGAAAATTAGCTTCTTATTCACATATTTGTCTCAACGCTGTTGTCCCACATATTTGAATCTACAAAGGAATTAAAAGGAATCAGCCTGAGAGTTAAAACAGTTTATTGTATTTCCTTTTATATTGAAGATGCTTTACAAATGTGACCACCTTTGTTACATGTTGGGAGTAGTAATTTTCTTTTACAAAGTAAAAATTTACTGGTTGTTTCTTTCCTTGACCGTGACAAAGATACTGTATAGCTGATATGTCACTGTACAGGACAGGCAAGGTATGCATTGAAGTCCTACATTATTCAGAAGTTACCTTGTGATCTTTTGCAACTTTTATATTTAAGTTTCTTTTTAAGAAACTGCGTTAAAGTCTGTAAGGGAATGTAGAAGATATATCTAGTTTAAGTAATAATTCATCTTTCCTAAAAGTCAGAATTGTTTTATCCTACGTGTTCACACATAACCTAGTACCTACTGCAATTACAGATGTTAAATTGTCTGATGATATAAGCACTTCCTATCCGCATTAACACTCCTATAAATGCGCCAGCGCCACCTTATTTCGGCGAGCCTCATGTCCTCTTTAGAAGATTTAATTTTTTGCATTGTATCCAACATCCATTAGTAGCCATATTTGATGAAGATAATGTAAGGCCGTGCAATGTTCTGTTGAAGTAGTTTCAATATAATGTTTCTAGGCATACATGAAATATATTGATCTCCTTGAACTGTCAATCCATTTCATGACATTTCCTGGATCAGCTTGAAGCCATCAGGCCTTGTAACAAATATAATATTCACTAGCCTTATATGAGGAGATTCATTTTGTATTTCTTGTGCACTTGTTTGCTCTTCCTGCACTGACTAGCTAGTTTCTTAGTACATAGCATGTTTGTGCTAGTTGTAGGCAAGTGCGCAGCATGTTTACAGTTCTGCTGGAATATCTTAAATAAGCATCACTGGAGTACTAGACTGTCATGTCAGTAATATATTAACAAAAGGGCATTAAATCTAACTGAAATGTGATAATCAGAACTTGGTTGATAATCAAACTACTTGCTGAATAAATGAACTTCTGTCTACAACTGATGCTTGAATATCTCGTGTGCATATTCTCAGTTTAATATGATGAAGTAAACTAGAAATTGTTTTTCATGGAATTGTTCTTACTATTTATTCTTTTGGTAGATTGGGCTCAGATGGAGAACAGAAAAGGAAGTAATATCTGGAAAAGGTACATTATTTTTTATTACTATCCAAGAATGCTACTTCGCATGTTTCAAAGTATCTGATGATGTCTAGCATCTCCTTTATATTGAATGGTTTATCGTCAAAAATGTCTTAGCTTACTAAAATCTCGTGGTCTACCAATATTGCCTGCATCCCTTGATGGAATTTGAGGGTTTAAGCCTTGTCAAACAAAGTCAGGCGTGCTACTAGCACAGTGCTAGTCTCTAATTAGAAAAGAAAAGACGCGTATTATCACCGCTGTCATTGTTGTCTTTGTGCTTAAACATAGTTCAAGAGAGTGAGTGGGGGAGCGAGTGTAAGTATTCTTTGAGACAGCACTGGACATATCAAGTGCTTTTGAGCTTTAAGCCACCATTATTTCTGCTTGTTTTTCTGCATTTTTGTATTGAAATATAGAAATTCCTAGAATCGTTAGATAATGATTTGGTAGTCTGGATGTCTCTGGATAATTGTGGATGGCACATTCCTCTTCTCACTCTAAACCTAGAATTTTGTCAGAATAGAACACATGCAAAAATTGAATGTTCCAGTTATGACAATTATAGTTCAGTTTTCGAACTATAGTGGTTCCATTTTAAATTTTTTAATTGCTGATGGTATATATGCAAGCAGTACTGCATGACTTCTTCTTTAAGGTACCTGTAGTTCCTCTGCAGCACCTCAAGTGGTCTTACACTGGATTTGGGATATTCTCCACTTTTTAACATGACACTAAATAGGATGTTTGACTTGTATTCTCTGTGTTCATTTTTTAAATTAATTCAATTCATGTTTCCTGGACTCTGCTGGATATATCCAACATTTTCATGTGTAGTGTTGAACTCGGCTATATTCTGAAAATTCAGTTTCAAGTTTCTTTGGAGAATATTTATAGTCCTTGAGCTGTTAGTGAAAGACGGAAATTAGAATGGTCATTGACTTTGCAACTTTACATGTCAGGGCAGTTTGTATGCGGTAATAAACATTGTGGTGAAAAAGATGGTCTAGCAAGCTATGAGGTGGGTGTCATTTTTGTGAAATACTGCTTCTCTCTAGGTGCTATCTTGTTGATATTTTTGGGAGGTATTTGGAATTGTGACATATCTGGAAAACATTTTACCTACTATTTAGATGTATTGCAGGTAAACTTTTCTTATATTGAGGCTGGGGAGAGCAAACAAGCCCTTGTGAAACTAGTAACCTGTGAGAGGTGCGTGGTTCACTACTTATTGTTAATATAAGTTAATAAAATTGAGTAATAACTAACTAATATTTCAAATAGTACAAATAGCGAGCAAGCTCCTGATACGATTTCAGAGATACCACGCTCCCGTGCATCTATAGGCTGAGGGTGGTGTGATGGTTTTATAATATGTTGAGAATTTTGTCTCGACACCAATCATCTGTTTATCTGATTTATATATTGGTGGTTAATTTTTTTTCAATTCACACAAGCCTACCAAACATCTCCTGGATAATATATCTTATAATTGTATTGGTTTAGATGTGCAAAGAAGCTGAATTACAAAAAGCAGAAAGAGAAAAAGAAATTAAATAGAAATGAGAAAGAGGTGCTGCAAAGGAAAAGGTATACCTTTAAACCGTTATACTTCCTAATTCCTATGCTAATTACAGAATACTTGTTACCTGGCATTCGGCAATATAGATAAGAGTCATCTCTTTCTTGCAGAGAGAGGTCAGAAAGTGATGATGATGATGATGATGATATACGTACCGAGGACAAGGGGAACAAAGACAGGAGGAAAGGTACCCACAAACATCATTTCTATTCATTTTATTTATTAATTTTCTAGTTCAAGCTTTGGTAAGGAACCTATATTCTTGCATATGACTAATCTTCCCGTAGATGTAGGTAAGAAACTGGTTAGAGACTCTTTTAGGCTGAACTGTTGATTTATTGTTTACACCTCTAATGTATTTTGGTGTTATTGTAATTTGGTGATAGATTTTTTTTTTTTTTTTTTCAACTCGGTTAATCAGAACCTATACTGTTCAAATGACTTTCTAATTATATATTTACTGTTATCAACTCAAAATTTAATTGCAGTCATGAAGACCTCCACTTCCTTGGGAGACCAGAAGGCGGATGAAACTGAAAACTTTGACGAATTTCTTGAGGGAATGTTTCTTTAAGTTCGAGTCAACCTTGACAGCTTCAACATGTTATCCGCCTTTAGATGATCATCTCCCTCGGCTAGGTTGAATTATAGTGTAGCTGATGATAGTGGAATAGTCTGAATCTCCCAATAGTTAAACTCTGCAGTATGTAATTTCGTTCTGTCATAATATCAAATAAGTATTGGACTCCAGTGTAATCTATCTCTTGTACAATGGTGAAAAGTACAGAATTTGGGTTGTAATTCCCTTATCTTTTTAGGTGCAGAGTTTTGAATAAAGGACAACTCGACCGTACGAATTCTGAGGTAGAAGAGAATAGAAACGGATATAAATTTTTCAAGATTTTCTTTACAGGTTTGTGCTCTTGAGAGTTGTTTAAAGGTAGAAACAAACAAAAAGTTTGCCTAAAACTTTATCCCCAAAATGGATGACCGGAAAGAAGTTCTCACACATCTTTGTTGATTAGTTCCGACGTATCCATTTTATAATTATTTTCTCTTTCTGTAATAAACTCGGAAGCACAAAACAAAATTTCACTAATATTTTTTTCTCTCTTTTTTGTGTTTTCAGAAGACAAAATAATCCAGCATCAAAATAAACCCAGTCTCTTTTTTGTTCTCTCTCTTTTGCGTATGATAGGTTGGAATGGGGATTTATTGAGAGGGGATGTTTAAAAAATTTGGATTCAAAGGGTTATGCAGTGCATTCAGTCAGTATCATATAGTTTTCAGTTTTTGGTGATATTCGTCCCAAAAAAGGCATCAGGCAAGGGGACCCCATGTCCCCGTACATATACATTCTTTGTGCTGAAGATCTGAGCTCAATAATTAAACGAAATGAAGAAGCTGGTCTTATTCATGGCTGTAGTGTGGCTCCAGGAGCTCCTGCTGTGTCTCACTTGCTTTTTGCTAATGACTGTTATCTATTTTTTAAGGCAACGGAGTCAGAAGCAAGGGTAATGAAAAATACTATAAGGAGATATGAGGATTTGTCTGGGCAGGCGATAAATTTCTTCAACTATTACTTTTAGCCCAAACACAGCACAAGCAACCCTTGAAGCTATCTGTGGAGTTTTGGAGGTTAATGAGATTAAGTATTCTGGGGAAATATCTACGGCTACCTATAAATGTGGGAAGAAGAAAAAATGAGGTGTTTAATTTTCTCAGTGATCGTGTCAGGCTAAAGCTGCAAAGTTGGAAGAGTATAGCAATATCAAAGGCGGGTAAATGCCTTCTTTTAAAAACAGCGGCACAATCTATACCGACTTTTGGATGAACTTGCTGCTTGTTCCAAGTGAGGTGTGTAATACAATTCAACGACAAATGAATAGTTTTTGGCGGGGAGGGGGGAATAATAGTAAAGGTATTCAGTGGATGTCTTGGCAGAGATTGTGTATGGTTAAAGAAGCTGGAGGTTTGGGCTTTAAAGATTTGAGGAGCTTTAATATAGCAATGTTAGCAAATCAAGGTTGGAGCTACTATTAAACAACGAGAATCCGCTTGTAACTAATATTTTGAAAAAGGTACTTCCCAAATAGTGATTTTTTAAATGCCAAATTGGGTGATAACCCAAGTTATATGTGGAGGAGTATCCTTGAAGCTCAGGAAGTAGTTAAAAAAGGATGTCGTCGAAATATTGGTACGGGGATGGAGACTTTTATATGGAAGGTGTCTTGGTTACCATGCAAGGAGAATGGATATGTTACAACAGAAATGCCAGGTGAATTGCTACTGTGATGAGTTTAATGGTGATAAATGAAAGAAAATGGGAAGAAGAGATTTTGACATACTTTTGTTTAACGACAGGGATGTTCAACTTATTAAGAATATTCCGTTATCTGCTGTTGGTCGTAATGATTCATGGATGTGGTTTTTTGATGAAAAAGGGTATTTCACTGTTAAAAGCTGTTATCGTAAATTAATTGGGGAATACAGTACTCCAGATGCTGGTTTTTGGAAAAAAAATTGGTCGTTAAAGGTGCCTGGGAAGATTATTTTCTTCTTATGGAGGATTTGTAGAATGTGTTTACCAACAGCACAGGCATTAATTGACAAAAGAGTGCAGATTGATAGTAGATGTACCGGGTGTCGTATAGGAGATGAGGATGCTAAGCATGTTCTTTTTGAATGTTCATTTGCGAGGTTGGTATGGGAAGCAGTGGGTCTTAAGGACTGGATTCAAGTTTTACCAGGTGAGCAGGCAATGGATATTTTCAAACGGATATTTAGTTCTGAAACAAAGGAACAGAGTGTTTAGTTGCAGTGCTTTGCTGGAGCTTGTGGAACCGGCGTAATAAGTGGGTGTGGGACAAAATTCACATGTCGGTATTTGGTACTAAAGCAGCTGCTCTAAATCTCTTGGCAGAGTGGAGGAAATAAGTACAAACCAGTAGTTAGCTCCAGCAGTAGACAATGGCAAAAACCTCAAGTTGGTTGGGTAAAGATTAATGCGGACGCTGCAATATTTGCTGCTACAAAATCCATTGGTATTGGCGAAAAAATACGAGATGACAATGGTGAGTTTCTGAGAGCAATGTGTAAGCAGGAGACTGGGACGTGGCAAGTCAGGGAGGCTGAAGCTATTAGTCTCAGGGAAGTGCTGTCCTGGACAAAAAGGCTTGGATTCTCTAATATTGTGTTTGGTTGGGGTGAATGGAATGGAATGGAATGGAATGAGTGAAATTAAAGGAAATAAATAGAAGTTGGAGGGAAAATTTGAAAAAAAATTAGAGATGTAAAATTGTTATGATTAGAATTGCAAAGAAAATGGGGTTAGTAAGGAATGAAGCATTCCATCTCAAATTGAGGGTATTTGATTATAGTTTAGGTGTTTAGGAATGGAATGAGTTAAAAAATGAAAATTTTAAAATTTTTATCATTTTACACTTAAAATCTCATTCCATTCCATTCCATTCATTCACCCCAATCAAACATAATATAAGGGTGTGTTCACTTGGCAGGAATGGAATGGATTTTCGCAGGAATGGAATGGGTCATTCCGTCCGGAATGAAAATTAGGTTGTTCACTTGGGACAAAGGAATGGAATGAGTTATTCCCATATTAATTCCATTCCATCAGAACTGTTGCATTTCATTCCATCAAAAAAGTGTGGGATAAGTTCACTCCTTCGAAACACAATTAAATTTTCACATATTTTTTCTTGACAAATTTTTTTCTGAAAATACTTTTATTCAAAATAATTTTCCCGAAAATGGAAAATGTTTTCCGAAAAACTTTTTTCGAG
>PHNY01299920.1:0-14776 GCA_003724115.2 Anethum foeniculum
ATGTATATGTATATATGTATATATATACATATATGTGTGTGTGTGTGTGTGTGTGTATATATATGTATGTATTCACATATATGTCTGCTGCTATAATCTTATTAGTCTCTTCCCTTGACGGCTATCAGGTTGTTACCAAAAGGGAATGTGAGGTTAAGAAGAGAGAGGAAGATGTACTGGTTTTACAGGAGAAACTTGAGAAGAAAGAAATTGTGAGTATATACTGTTCATTGTCTGTGTGACTATTTTTCTGATCATTTGAAGTCCTTTTAAGTTCTAACCATACTCAAAAATGAATTCAGGATAGGATTCAACAGCTATTGGCAAATTATGAAGCTTCTCTGAGTAACAAAAAATCTGAATTTGAAGCAGAATTGGAAACGAGGCGCAAGTTGGTTCATGATGATATTGAAAACAAAAGAAGAGATTGGGAGTTGAGGGAGGTGGACCTTCATCACAGGGAAGAGCTTATCTCGGAAAAGGAACATGAGCTGGAGATGCTGTCCAGAGCACTGGTTGATAAAGAGAGGGATTTAACAGAGAGGTTTAGTCTATTGGAGGAGAAAGAGAATAGTCTAGATGCTGTGAAAAAAGAGATTCAGTCGAAAGAATCTTTTCTTCAAAAGGAAAAAGAGGAGCTTAACAGCAGTAAGCTTGATCTGCAGAGGTCTTTAGATGCACTTGAGAATGAAAAGCAGCAAATTCATCATGCAGAAGAGAAAATGAAGGCGATGAAAAGTGAAACAGATGAACTGTTTGTTCTTGAATCAAAACTTAAAGAAGAAATTGAAACAATTAGAGCCCAAAAACAAGAACTTGAGGTAGAAGCTGATGAGATGAAAGAGCTCAAGCTAAAGTTTGAAGTTGAGTGGCAATCAATAGATGAGAAACGGAAAGAACTGCAAAAGGAAGCAGAATGCATTAATGGAGAGAGAGAAGCTCTTTACAGGACTTTAAAAGATGAGCGTAATAGCTTAAAATTAGAGAAGGATGCCATGTGGGATGAGTACACGCGTAACAATGAATCACTTTCTCGGGATCGGGAAGAGTTTTTAAGTAAGATGGAGCATGAGCGTTCAGAGTTGTTTAGTAATATTCAGAAAGAACGTTCAGATTTCTCTCTGGCTTTTGAGGTGCAGACCAAGGACCTAGAAGATCGTCTTGCTAAGAGGCGAGAAGAAATTGAAAGTTATCTTGTGGAAAGTAAGAGGGCTTTTGAGGAAGAGAAGAGGAAGGAATTAATGCATATGGATTCATTAAGGGAAACGTTGGCAAGGGAAACTGAGCAAGTTAATCTAGAATTGAAAAGACTTGATACTGAAAGGAGAGAAATAAATTTGGACCGAGAAAAAAGAGACAGAGAATGGGCAGAGTTGAATAATTCAATCGAAGAACTTAAGGTGCAGAGGCAGAAATTGGAGAAGCAAAGGGAACTAATGCGGGCTGATAAAGAAGAGATTCTTGTTCAGATTGAGCACTTAAAGCAGCTGGAGGATCGAAAAGTCGTTCCAGATCGTCTTGCACTAACTGAGATGCAGCAGTTTGATGTACAGCCTGGTAAAAAGGTTTCAGCTAGAAGATCTCTGAAGCAGCAAAGTGGAATAGATTCAGGTTGCAGAGCTGAGAATAATGTTAATACATCTCCTGGAAAAAGTTCAGCTATTATCTCTCCTCCGATCTCTACTCCTTTTTCTTGGCTCAAACGGTGTGCTAGCAGTCTGCTAGAGCAAAAAGTGAGTAATAAGAAAATGAGACATTCAGAGGAAATAGTTGACCCCAGGTACCCTTTTTTTTTTTTGCAATTTTATCTATTTCTTGGGCTAATTATGAATTTCAATTTTTTTTTACTGTAGACCAACTGTTTTTGCCAAATTGGTTTTGTATAATTTGTTTGCAACTTCCAATATGATCCAGTACAATATCTGCACGACTTGATACACCGGAAGATGAGCATGCAGTCAAGTCAGTTAACCAAGCTCCTGTACATGCGAAGGAGACAACTGTTTACATAGATAAGATCATAACTATCAGAGAAGTTACTTCTCTTAGTGATGGCAGAGTTAACGGGAACAGTCAGGTAGCTATTTATGAACCATTCCCCTGATATATAATTAATATATAAACTGTACATACATTTATATTCAGTTGAACTTAGAATTTAGCTTTTCTAATAAAGTAAATGTTATATGCTAGGCTTCTTTGTTTGTTACTCTTAGCTTTGTCCGTGTCTATGTATCAGCTGTATCGTATAATTCTCTTAGATCATAGTGATGGGATTAAGTAATCTAGTCTGGCTATGTAAAAAAGTTACATGCAAATATTCTAGCTTTGGTCATTTGGTTTGTAAAGGTTAAATGACTGTATCGTTCCTCTTACTACAGAAGTCTTTTACACAAGTTGTAATGAAGATACTGGTCTGCAGTAAAATTTCATTCTAATGTGGAAGCTTTTCGAGTTCTAACCAATCACCAATGCAAACTTAATGGTATAGTGTCCGTTATTACATGAGGCCTCTAACCTAGTTTTCAGCTTCTAAGAGCAACTCCAATCGAGTTTTAGCATGTTCCTTGAAAATATCCTCAAAATAATGGATCCCGACATTCCTTATATTTGCATTCTAGTATTATTATATTATTATATTAAAGCTCTAGTTATGTATTTGAAGTGGAGAAGAAGACAGAAAACAAATATTTAATATTAAAAGTAAGATAATGTGATTTTTTTTTTCTAGATACCTTGTTGTAATCAGTATTTTTGTACCCTAGTGATTGACTGCTTTGTTGCTCCTGTAGGTGATACTTGCGTATTTATTTTCAGCACGATTTTATATTTTTGTTTAATCTGGAGTTTTTTTTTGCTTATTACAAGTCGGCATTGTCATTAATTTTCATGATTTCCCATTCGCTTGCAGGATATGGAAGAAGGATTGTTTCAGAGGGCTGATGGGAAGCTTGAAGGTAATGATGATATTGAATCACTGAAGTCCGCTAAAAATGGGGAAGTCGAGCAGAAAATTATGCAAGCAAGTTTGACAGAGTATTAACAACTTAACTTTTAGTATCTTGAAGCCTTTTGTAGTCTAGGTAGCAAATTGATGAACTTGAAGGTATTGGTTATTAGTTTATTACCGTAGTGTGGGTTTATGCGTGTGCTTGGTTGGGTGTATATGATTGGGTGTGTATATGACTGAATCTCCTGTTACAGTCTTTTCAGGAAACGATTAGTGTTCGTGCTGTAACAGTTAAGCAGGTTGTTAGTATACTATTATTGGAAATTACCGTTGTACTAAGTTTGGATTTATGTTTGATGAATTACGAGTCAGCACATTATAAAGTACAGTATTAGGGGGAGGGAAGGTGAGAATCTAACTTACGCCATAAACAGTATTATACTGAAGTTCTGCAATGGCTCTTAAATGGCTACGAGCAATCAAGGAAGAGAAATGCCATAGCTCCTCAAGGAAGTTATAATGTGTCAATTTACTATTGATCATTTTTTTCACTAATAAATTGGATTTTATGTGTATTAATGATTTAATGTGTACTGACAATTAAAATGTCGTGTAAATCGGGATTTTGAAAATTTTGAGAACCCTAGCATCTCTTCTCGTTAGTCATTTTGAAATCGAGAACCCTGCCATTCCTCAGATGAAAAACAAATAAGAGCTCATTTTCAGGGGAATTTATTGAGCTAGCGTCATTTGTTAAGTATATCACTTTTCTAACGATGCTTGATGACATATCACCCATATTTTTATACGAATTTTCTAGGCGTTCCCGACCGACACAACCCAAAGGTAGGTGAGAGGAATAAGTTCTGACAGGCTAGGGTACATAGGGCCTGTTTGGCGGAGATGCACTTATCAACTTATCGATTTATTTTAAATTTTTTTTTCCATATTTACATGTTGATTTTTAGAATTAAATATTTAAGTAGGATTTAGTATCCCTTATATGCAAAAACTTGTCAGAAATAAGTAACTTATTTCAGAAAAAAGTACAGTTTGATGTACTTTTNAGCACATAATAAGCACAGAAACTTGTAAACTTGTAAGTTTAACTTGTTTTGATTGGTTGTTTTTCTTAAGTAGCGGTAGATTCACTCCATGCACACAAATAAAATCAATCAAAATAACTTAAATTTATAAGTGTTCGCTCTTATTGTTTGTATGCATATGGTCGGAATAGCCGATTTTTAGAAAGATGGAAAGATATGACATGATAACCAGGGCGGCGGGGAATTGGCAAGAGGTGATGCTATGTTATACTATGTAATAATACACAATCCAGTTTTAGTAGTAAAATTTTATACTAGAAACTGGAAAAAGTAGAAACTAGAAAAGCAGCCAGCCATTGTTACCCAAACTATAAAAACTTCTATAAAATATTAACATTATCATATATATTTTCAGCCTAACGTGGAACACCATTGTTAACCAAACCATAAAATATTTTCAGTCTGATACGAAATATAAAGGAAAAGTACGCCAGATTTGATCGAAGGAAATATATAATCCTCATTCCTCTGTAGTTGTTAAATTGGTTTGGCATTTTCGAAGCGTAAATAACATAAATAAAATAAAATTTCCCGGATCATGTTTAATGTCAATGTGATAATGTAGAACATGTATTTGTACTAGTGGAGCGGAATTGATTCAGTTTTTTAATGATTAAATAATGCAAATACTTTTATATAATAGATTAAGGGTTTTTTTTAAAAATATATGAATTTTTAAATTTTTTATACAAAATACGTTTTTTAAGTTTTATTTACAAAAATATGATTTTTCAAAACTTTTTACAAAAATATGATTTTGCATATTTTGCAACCTCATTCCCAGGCAAGTTCGAATGCAACACATTCAACTAAACAAATTTCAGTTATTTTTCAGAAAATATAAATAAAATTGCATATCTGACGGATTGTATTTCTACAAATATTTTTGAAAAACATTAAAATCGTAATTCTTTTAAAAAAATAATATTTTTGATAATTTAATCGAAATTGCGTAGGCAAAAAATCAAACCGTGCTCAAATATATTATCTAGCCATGCTGACCGACCTAGGCTACATGATGTATATGAAAAGTCAATTTTTGGCGTCTGACAAACCAAGAGAGATAGTTCTTTAAATTGTATACGTTACTTTTTGACATGTTTTTTAAGGGTTTCATAAAGTATAATTTTTTAATTTTTTTTTCCTGAATAAAAGTTTATAAACTTTTATTAAATTTTTTTTTTTTTAAAAATTATGAAACTAAGGAGAGTCGAAATGCGTGCAAATAGTAAACGTATACTCCCTCTGTCCCATTCAATTCTTTACGTTATTTTTTGACACGCTTTTTAACACTTGTTTAAAGTATAGTTCCATAATTTTTTAAAATTTTTTTTTTCTGAATAAAAGTTTAAACATTAAACTTTTATTCGAAAAAAAAAATTTCAAAAAAAAAATATGAAACTCACTTTATAGTAGCCTAAAAATACATGCAAACAGTGCACAATGAAATGGGACGGAGGGAGGTAGTATAAATTGTTCATTCGACTTCTCTGTTTTGTGTCAGATAAACTTGATTTCAAAGAAAGGCGGCGGGGCGTTGATAACACGGCCATCACGTATCTCTGAAACCCTTCTGTTCATCCCCCCCTTCTCATTTTCTCAAGGTAACGTCTTACTCTTTCCCACTTGACTTTTTTTTACTATGCTGTAATTTTGTAAAATAGATGATTTCTTGATTGGCCATTTAATATTTGATAATTGATATTGCTAGCAGCTTCACAAGCACACTCATTTTACTTCTGTAAAAATCAAATGTCTTCTATCGTCAGGTAATTTCAAGAATATTTCAAAGCTGTTAAGTGCATATACTATATATAATATGATACTTATTTTAAAATTGGTGATCATTGTTTTTTTTTTTTTTTTGTATGTGAAATGAATAAGCTTTGCAAAATTTAGCTGTTTGTTTTACTTCTTGATATTCTCATTTTCTATATTGGCCAGTAATACTGTATCACGCAGCGATGGTCCATCAGCATTAGCTGACATTGACTGGGACAACCTCGGATTCACGTTTTTGCCTACTGATTATATGTATGTGATGAAATGTGGTCAAGGGGAAAATTTTGCTAAAGGTGAATTGAAACGCTTTGGTAACATTGAGTTGAGTCCTTGTGCTGGAGTCCTGAATTATGGGCAAGTTAGTTCTTTTAACCTTTGTTATGATGATTATATCATGCAAGTATAGGGCTTAGTAAAATATTATTGATTTTACAATATTGTTTCGTTATTATACTGTATTCTTCTTAGACCCGATTTTAGTATATTCATGCTTGATAATAAGTGTCTCCCCTCATTTATATGCTGTTCTTGAGCTTTTGTGTTATACTTATTTGTGCGTGTCATTACACTGTCAAAGAGGGGTCTTTTGCCGGAACAGCCTCTCTACTCCTTGTAGTAGAGATAGGTCTGCAGTCTTCATACATCTTATTTGCCTTAGACCCCGCTCTTTGAGTGACATAAACTTGGGTATGTTACTTTTTTTTTTTTTTTTTTCACTTGCACTTCTTAACAACATTGACATGATTAATAGGGATTACTTGAGGGTTTGAAAGCTTATAAAACTGAAGATGGGAACATTTTACTGTTTCGTCCGGAGGAGAATGGCATGCGCCTTCGTTTGGGTGCAGAGCGTATGTGCATGACTTCACCAAGTGTTGAGCAATTTGTGGAAACTGTAAAGGACACTGTTTTAGCAAATGAAAGATGGGTAATCCAGCTTTATCTCTCTAATTGCCTGATTCCTGCTTGAAGAGTAATAGATATTAATTTTTCTAAATCCTTCTTTCAGATACCTCCTCCCGGAAAAGGTTCATTATACATAAGGCCACTGCTTATGGGGAGTGGTTCTGTTCTTAGCCTTGCACCAGCTCCTGAGTTCACCTTTCTGATTTATGTCTCTCCTGTTGGTAATTATTTCAAGGTATAATGTTTGTACATACAGATGATAGGTACCGACTTGGCGACTTCAGATTCTCTAAAGTCTCCCCTGATAAGTGAAGCTATGCACTTCTTTTATGTATCATACCTGTGTTTTAAAATATACGTTTGTTTGAATTCATATCTTTAACATGATTTCAGGAAGGCTTGTCTCCAATTGATTTGGTAGTTGAAACTGAAACACATCGAGCAACCCCTGGTGGTACGGGATGTGTGAAAACTATAGGAAACTATGCTTCAGTAAGCTTGCCTATCATTTTTTGCTGGTTAATGCATTAGGGTGTACTGTTGCCTTCTTCCTTTATATCTAATAAACTTCGGAGTTATGCTAGATGTGCTTGATGTTTATTTGCACTTGCAGTTCTGGTGCTCAGCTTTCCTTCTCTCACTTCTAATTGATGATCATTCTAGTTTTTCTTATTTCTTCTATATATCCTGATAACAATCATTTAGTGATTGTTTTTGGGTAAAAAAGCTTTATGGTTCAGACTGTTTTATTCAGAGGTCTGTCTTATTTTTACCTTTGTTCATACTTCCTGGTGATACGAGCGAATAATTTCTTGTGATATTTTTTTTAAAAAAAAACATGAAAACAATTTGTCAAACTTTATGGCATAATTTGTTGTTGAGTATCTAATCTTGTGGTGATTTTAGGTCCTGAAGACACAGATTGCTGCAAAAGCAAAAGGCTATTCTGATGTTCTGTACCTGGATAGTATTCACAAGAAGTATCTAGAAGAGGCCTCGTCTTGCAACCTTTTTATTGTGAAGGTACATCAATTGCATAAAACTGTGGCAAATATATGCTAGCAGTTATCCTCACTTCAAATTATTAAAAATTCTTCAAGGGATAGAGCAATTGATTATAAAAAAATTTCTTGACGGAGAAATAGAGGTACCGATGAGCTGTTAAGTTTGTTTTCTATAATTTGTGTAAATGAAACTTTTTCTTGCCATATATCACTAGGCCTGACAATTCTGTTGTGCCTACTGCCATGTACTTTCTTGTTGTAAAGTGTCAAAGTAATACACGACACTAGATGAATTAGTGTTACCTCCCAAGCCATACTCAACGCTAGATAGATTCTGCATATTGTGCAATTTTCACATCTTCTTATTTATGAACATAATTTATAATTAAAGATATTCAAAATATGATAATATTACTTCTACATGTTTTATTTATTTATATTTAATATTAATTTCAAAGTTCTAATATCTGTTAAATTAATATGATATAAGATTGTGATATTATTGCGTAACTGAACTGGTTAACCAAATACTTCACTTATTCTGTCGGTGTATTTTTGTGTTTTGCGTAAGATTTTCCAAGTTAGCATAAAATTTTCATGCCGTTCACATGTGTTTGCAGTTAACTGTTAACATTCTTAAATCTAAGGAACAGAGTATTTATCCATGTAAAAGCCTTGGAACAGAACTGATGAGATGATAATATAAATGCTTCTTGACACCTAGTAACTCTCGATTGCCTTACAGCCTAGTTATATGTATTCATATAAAGACCTAGCCCAAGCTCTGTGTAGCACAGAGGAAGTCTTACACAAATGCACATTAGTGTACAGCATAATTTGTGGTTGGAGGAATCAATGTTGACAAATTACAAACCTAACAATTTAGCAGCAAATGTTCATAAAGAATCCACCAAGTAGACAATGTCAAAACAAAGGAGCACAACAAGAGTAATCTGCATCAATTTCTTCCTACTGGATTCCAACCTGCTTGCTGGGTCATACTCTTCATTTCAAGCTTGTCATCCTTGGGATCATCATGTACATATAGTCGAAGTTCCATGATTTTGCCCCCGTGATATTCTAGTCAGTTGTAAGTTTGTTAATGAGGCAGCTGCTTAGAACTTTGTTAAGACCCTGCACAAGAGAACCAACGATCAATCTTTTGTAGCTGTAATTTCTTGATTTAGAAATCCTGACTACATTATTATTTATGGCCATGCAACATTAACTTCCCAGGAGTCGTATCTGCTATTATGGTTTATGAAGTATCTAATGGCCACTTTAGGGCAAAATTTCGTGTTCCAGTAACATACTTATCACCATTCGACATTTTAAGACCATTTTGATGAGTACAGCAACTTTTATTTTATAAATTTCACGTTTGACAACTATTTTTTGATCAACTGAATCCAGATAGCAGAATTTTTATATTAACGTTCTGAATTTTGGAAGTAACTTCAACTTTTACTTCATAATGCAATAGTGGAGATCTAAAGTCTTTATTTATGTGTTTACTGTTTCCGCAACATTTGGCATATAGCTAATACATTTGTATAGAAGTTCTTCCGTATCAGCATCGTTACCAACATGACAGTGCATTTCCTTCCTTCTGGTACATTGTGTGGCTGAATATGGAATCATATATTGATGGAATTAACACTTACATTCTTTCAATCACCATGCTCTTTTAGGATAATGTCATATCAACTCCTGCAACTGAAGGGACAATTCTTCCTGGAATCACAAGGAAGAGTATTATTGACGTTGCTCGTAGCCTACAATTTCAGGTAGTCTACCAATCCCCCCCACCCCCTCACAGTTCCTATGTCATATGATGATTTAGGTAAGCACATCTACCAGTTAGTAGACCTCGTGTCCATATCACAGACTCACAGTTGTTTTATGCCAATATTCTTATGTAGGTCGAGGAGAAAAGGTTAACGGTGGATGAGTTGCTTGATGCTGATGAAGTTTTTGTTACTGGAACAGCTGTTGTTGTATCACCTGTTGGCAGCATAACTTACTTCGGTAACAGGTAAACTTATGGTATTCATTTGTTAAAAATATTTTGAGTAAATTACAGAGTGGTGGCCGTGTTTTACACCAATTTTCAGAATAATGGCCAAATTTTAAATTCTCAAAACAGTGGCCAAGTTTACTTTCCGCCTTTTAAAAAAATGGCTTCCGTCAACTCTTGTTAAGTCTTCGTCGTTAACTGATATATTTAAAATGTAAATTACAGAATGGTGGCTGTACTTTAAACTTACTTTTAAAATAGTGATTATAATTTTGTATTTTTAATATAATCAATATGGAAGAGTTGTAGAGCTAGACTGATGTTAATACCAGGCGTATATTAACAAATCACCCACGATCACACTGCTTATGAGTTTTTCAATGGTTGGATGTTTTTCTCTATATGTTTGCTAAAGTTTTGATTCGTGATCCTATGCGAGGATGTTGAAAAAAAAATGAAAACAGAGCACTTAATTGAATTAGAAGAATTGAAAATTTTGATAATTGTTTGAGTTGTGCTTATAAGTTATATCTATTTATTTAGCGATATCATGTGTTTTTAGTGGTAATAAAGGTGTGAATACGGATAGTGATTTGACAAAACTATTCTTTTAAAAGACGAAAAGAGATGTTAGCAATTTATGAAAGTTGGACCATTATTTTGAAAATAAGTGTAAAGTACAGCCACCATTATGTAATTTATACTTTAAATATATTAGTTGACGGTGAAAACTTACCGGCAATTGACGGCAGCCATTTTTTTAAAAGGCGGGAAGGAAATTTTGCCACTTTTTTAAGAATTTTAAAATTTGGCCACTATTTTGAAAATCGGTGTAAAGTACGGCCAACACTCTGTAATTTACTCAAAATATTTTATACCTTTGCAGGATTATATATCTCATAGCAGTTTCCTGGTGCTTGATGCTATTTGTATATTTTTAGTGCTCTTACTTTTAAATCATCCAGAAACTTCCAATTCCATAGCCCAAGTGAAAAGCGACAATTACTGGTGTTTAAGTCGTAAAACGCAGTTTTTATAATCAACATGAGATAATTTCACACTTTCAGGTGTTCATAAAACTGAATAAATGGAAATTTCTTATTTTTAAGCTTGAAGGGAGGAAGATTGCAAATTCGTTATGTAGTTTGGAGCTGATCAAGCAGATTAGGAGGAAAAACTTACGAGAATCTAACCAAATTAGTAATTTTCACCTTTAATTGAAAACAAATTTGTTTAATTGAACTCTTAAAACATGTGATCATGTTTATCAATATGGTGGTACTTCTCCGTGCTGATATAATAGTCTAGTTAGCTGATTACAGTACAATGATTGTTGCTGGAGCTTCAAACAACGCCTGCTTTATTACTGATCCTTTCAACATTTTTTATTTGGATGCTTGTGCACGAGCAATCAATTGGCCATATCACATTTGATTATGTAACTGAACATGATTACTTTGAAAAAGGAAAGAAGACATTACGGAACTTGTAGATAATTGGATTGAACAACCAACGTGTATACAGTTTTTAAAATGGTGAAGCTTTAATTTCAGTTAAATTTCAGTGAACTAGAATATTTTATCAAGTAAACGATTGTCTTTAAAATATGCAGGACATCGTACGGGAGCTCCGGGGTGGGTGTTGTGACGCAGCAACTCTATACAGCACTAACCAGACTACAAATGGGCCTTGCAGAGGATAGTATGGATTGGATTGTCAAGCTTAAGTAGGTATCTAATATTTGTGCAAAGTCGTTGGGTGTTCAGTCATCTGAGACTTTAATGGTGATTTGTTCACGGTTATAACTTATAATGTTGTTTACTTTCTTTAAAAGCCAGAAATATTGTTTCTTGTTTTTTTTCCTTAATAAAAAGTTTAAGATGTGGCTGCATCAATATTTCGTTTCTCATATGGCTGGAATATTGAATATATCCTTCGAACTTGAAAAAATGGAGAAAAGAATGACAAGTAAATTAAGATTTCATGCCTAATGCACAGTTCAGATTGATTTCTGCACTCATGATTACAAGTAAAAAGAAGGTTGCTCTGACCCCTGAGTTGTAGAGTAAGTAAAAATATTATGAATTGTAAATCTGACTAAACTATGATAATAGCAGCCTGAGAGTTCAACAGTTAATGAAATCTCAAACCTTTAAATGTTTTGCATTATTTGATCATTACAGGAAAAAGTGCAACAATGTTAATGAACTTGTACATGTACAAGTGACTTGCATTAGTTTGGAGTGTCCCTAGCTCACTAATCATATTTCCATTGTCTGCGCTAAATTTGTCATTTGTTTACCCACTTTTTCTTTCACCTCAAAAGTCTAATCTCACTGCTGAAACCCAAGAGAGATTATGATTAAATAAAGGTTTAATTATTCATTACCATTCACAATATGTGTACGTAATACTTACATCAACTTAGTTGAATCAAAGTCATGTATGAAGTTTGAAATCACACCCGTTTTGACTTGTGTAGAATCAAGTTTGAAAGTTTGACATGAATTCATTTTGTTTGCTGAATAGTTCAAACACAGAATTTCACTCCCTCTGCACAAGACAAACTATACTTTGGCTTATTCAAAGCTGCATAGGGATCCTTATCTTCTCAACTACTCACTCAAAATAATTATCTAGGCATTACATTATAGTCAAATACTATTATACCTGATAATATATTGTATCATACTACCAATCAATGGCAGAATCACAGATGCTAAATTTTTATTTTTAATTTTCGACAGTGTCGAGATTTTAGAATAAATTTAATCAAGCTCGAAAACTGCAACAAATTACAAATGTTTATTAGAAGAGAGGATTTTACAGTACAAAACTTAGCTCTCAAATCAGCAGTGGCATGGAAGAATTGGACAACAAACTTCCAGAAATTGTTTACAATAAGAGTGGAAGAAGCAAGTCGCCTTGGTTGACCTATATACTGTATATACACTCATATAATTGTCTATCAATAATGCAGGGGCTATCTTTCTACATGTCAATTGTCTTCTCTTAAACTTCTTCTAAAGTAGACTATTAATTTAACTAATTTATACTAATCTTTAGTCCTTAATCCTGCTTCACTTTTTCAAACTTTCTACAAGCTATTGCTCTAAACGAACCAATCCACTTCATTTTTTTAATTGTATTATTGTGAAATATCAAGAACATAATGTTATTGCCGATGTATGAAACTGTAGTATGTATGACAGACAGTATGAACATAGTTATACCTCATGTTTTAGTTGCTGTTTATACACGAATTATTATACATTTCAGAGTGCGTTTGAGCATCATGCTAAGATTATCTTTGGAAAAAGTGGCCTCCTTTTTGGGTCTGTTTTTATTCATAAAAGGAGAAAATTATTCAGAAAAAGAAACCAGAAGTTTATCATGCTGCCACCACACTCTCTGCACCCTGTGTAACCCATAATAATATCAATAATTTGACCAGTTTACTAACATCATAACACAAACACGTACTAGATAATATCATGAAAAGCAACTCAAATCTTTAAGTTTCTATATATACGAACCTTTTTTTTCAACTTTTGCGACATGAACAATATTTTATGTGACACTACAAGAATTACGATTAAATGGATTCGGTATATCCAGCTTATCTCTGGGTAATATGGTAATGTATACTTAACTTCCTTCAAAGGAATGAAGAGACCGAAGAATCTCCTGGTTGGTTGTGAATAATCGGAATATTTGTTGTATAGCGGGGGACGGACTGAGGTTTTCTAAATGTACTGATCCCGTCTTAAGTTAGGACCTTTTCTTGCATATTTTTACCCTAGGGAATAGAAACAGTAAAATTGGAGTAACCTACTTGAGAAAGAGGAGCAAGCAATGCCTTGACAATAAAGTTGGATGAGCTGTACGTGGGTAGACTCTCAAAGTCTCAAACAACGAAAATTTAAAGACACTTTCAAAAGTAGGGTCCGGATATTGGCGACTCTTCTAAAATGCCTCGTTGAACTGGCCGCTTTAGGTTACTCCCTCCATTTTCAAAATACATGTCCGAAAAAAATTTATTTCAAATTAGTTATCCACACGTCAACTTTCAATGAAAGTTTATATTTTCAAAATCAATTCTAGTTCACATATCTCTAATATATATTTTCAAGATCAACTATATGCCACATATTATACTCAATTAATACAATTAATACAATTTTTTTCATCAACATTTCTTAATATGTGTGATTTTTAAAAGATATCTATTTTGAAACGGAGGGAGTAATTGGTTACATGATCCGAATGTTAAATATAAATGTTGTTCGATTGAATGAAAATCGAGCAATGAAATAAAATTTAAATTATAATATTTATACTCTCTCCGTCCCCCTGAGTTATATACGTTTACTATTTACACGTATTTCGAGGCTCATTTTAAGTATAGTTCTATGACTTTTTTTTGAATTTTTTTTCTGAATAAAATTTTAATGTTTAAACTTTTAGTCAGAAAAAAAAAATTTCAAAAAAAAATTATGAAACTATACTTAAAAGGAGTCTTAAAAAACATGCCAAAAAGTAATGTATAGAAATTAGAGGGACAGATGGAGTAATTGTTTATAATTTTCATTCAATTACTAACTACTTAAGCTCAAAACACTAATCCTTATCCTACTCATTTATTCGACAATTTCTGTCACAAATTTGTACATATTCATTCTTTTCATCAAATTATGACTCCAACTTCTATTATTTCTCCTTAATTTTATTTATTCAGTTTCGTTTCATTCCATTCAATTACATTACATTCTACACCACCAAACACAACAAAAAAGTTAAAACTTTAAATAAAGTTTAGCTAAAACTTTAAATATTGCATAAATGTATTATAACTATATTCCGAGCATACTCACTTAAAATAAATAATACATTAAAATAGGTTATATATATATTTAGCATCTAAAAATAGGTTAATAATTTGTTGCGCGAGTTCAGTGTTCAATATAAACATGTGCAAGTATTAGCATAAAATTATATATATATATATATA
>PHNY01299921.1:4043-16395 GCA_003724115.2 Anethum foeniculum
GAACTGGACCTGTGAGCATCCTTTAACTTTAATCCAGCTGAGAGCTTCTTTTATAGCTACAGCCTCTGCATATTTACAAGAGACATTACCCCACTTAGAACCAGATTTTGCTTGGATAAGATCACCCCTACCGTCTCTTGCAATCAGGCCAAAACCATATGCATTATGCTCAGAGAACGTAGCTGCATCAGCTGTCACCTTAATTATACCATTCTGAGGTTTAACCCACACCTCTGCTCCATCTCCTTGGATACGGGAATGAAATAGAGCATTAGACGTCCATAATTGGGTTTCTTTCCATTGTTTAAGATGCCGCCTTACTGAAATAACAACTGCATTCACCTGAGTATGTTTATGATTCCAAACTAGATCATTGCGAGCCTTCCAGATAAACCAACAGAGAGTGACAATGTCTCCGCGACCATTTTTATCAGCCGTCTTCAAATTATGATATAACCAACCAAAAAAATCATTAGAATTATAAAGCTTAATAGATGAAATGCCAGACTGCCAACACTGCATAGCAAAAGGGCAAGTTACTAGAGCATGGATAATGGTTTCATTTAGCTGCTTACACACAGGGAAAATATCAACAACAGGAACATATTTCGTCCATAGCTGGGACAAAGTAGGCAGACAGTGAGACAATGCACGCCAAATCAGATTCAAAGCTTTCGGTGGTGCTTTTACTCTCCAAACTTGCCGCCGCAGGCTGTCATTATCTTCAACTCTCCACAAGTGTTTCTGCGCCTGTAGCATCCTATATGCACTACGAACAGAATAAGCCCCTGAAATCTCCTTACTCCAGTACAGATGGTCATCTTCATCATAGTCCTCTAAAGTTACTTGATGTATAGAGATTTGATCTCTCTCATTGAAAAGATCTTGGAGAATGTCTTCGTCCCAAACTTTAGAGTCCAGACGTATAAGAGAGGATACAGTGTGCTGTTGAATGCCTGGAATATTAGAAGTAATATATGGATTTGCTTCATCATTAAGCCACGGCTGTCCCACAATATTGATCTTCTTTCCTGAACCAACCTTCCATCGAGCACCAGCAGCAATGACTAGCTTTGCCTCCCAAATACTACGCCAGATAAAGCTGGGATTGTTACCTAGTTGAGCCTCCAAGAAAGAAGTGTTTGGGAAGTATTTAGCTTTATATATTTGAGAAACCAAACTACTAGGGTGAGTCATTAATCTCCAGCATTATTTTCCCAAGAGCGCTAAATTAAAGTCTCGAAAATCTCTGAACCCTAAGCCTCCAGACGATTTATGTCGGCTTAACCTCGCCCAGCTCATCCAATGTATCCTTCTATTACAGTTCGTGTTTGCACCCCACCAATATTTCAGAATCACTCTCTCAAATTCTCTGATGATGTCTGCTGGAATCAAGAAAACACTCATGGCATATGCCAGAAGAGACTGGACAACTGATTTCACAAAAACCTCTCTACCCGCTTGAGAAATCAATCTGCCATCCCAGTTCTGAACTTTCTGCCTGATCTTATCCTTTAAGAAACCCAGCGTACTTGATTTGCTTCGCTCCATCATATTGGGCAAGCCCAGATAAGTAGTGCAAGAAGTGGCTTCCATCATTTACAGAAGCTGGCATAGGCGAGTTCTATTGGAGGAAATAACATTAGAACTGAAAAAAACTGAGGACTTATGCAAATTCACTTTTTGACCTGAAGCTTGCTCAAAGATCCTGAGTAATTCTAATATTTTTACTACCTCTTCTTCAGATGCTTGACAAATAGAGATAACTATCGTCCGCAAAAAGCATGTGGGTAATACTTGGAGCTTTCCTGCAGATTTTAATTCCATGAATCTAGTTTTGAGCTTTAAAGTGACTCATTAGCGCTGAAATTCCCTCCGCACAAATAATGAAAAGGTAAGACGATAAAGGATCGCCTTGCCTAAGACCCCTGCTGGGAATTATTGGCCCAATCTCCTTATTATAATGCACAATACGATACGAAACAGAGCTGACACATTTAAGAATCAAGTGAACCCAACGTTGATTAAAGCCCATTTTAAGAAGAACAGACTTTAAGTAGCTCCATTCAATTATATCAAAAGCTTTACTCATATCCAGCTTTAAAGCCATGAAACCATCTTTGCCTCGACGTTTTCGCTTCAGATAGTGTATTACCTCATAAGATATCATTATGTTATCCGAAATTAACCTCCCAGCAACAAAGGCACTTTGGTTGAAGGAAATGATTGACTCCAAAACCTTCTTCATTATGTTAACAATCACATTTGTAATAATCTTTACAAGAACATTACATAATGAAATAGGTCTTAACTCAGTTATTTTGGTCGGACATTTTTTCTTGGGAATTAGCACTATATTAGTTTCATTTATCCCTTCAAGAAGCATACCCGTGTCAAAGAATTCTCTAACCAACTGAATGATATTCGGACCAACAATCTTCCAGTGTTTCTGGTAGAATCCCGGGGTCATCCCATCAGGACCCAGGGATTTGTCAGAATTCATATGGAAAAAGGGCAGATCGCACCTCTTGATCTGTTATAGGCCGTAGTAAATCCTCGTTTTGCATATCTGTTATAGTTGTTGGGATCCACCTTGTGACATCTATGCAGTTTGAGCTTGCTTCTTGAAATAAATCTGCAAAGTAGTTGCCAATAAGATCACGGAGGCCATTATTCCAATCAACCCAGCAACCGTTTTCATTTTGCAGTCTGTGAATTTGGTTATTTCTGCGCCTAGTGCTAGCAACTGAATGAAAGTATTTGCTATTTTGATCACCAGAATGCAGCCACAATTGCTTTGAGCGCTGACGCCAAAAAATTTCCCTTTGATTGAGAATCAAAGCCAATTCTTTTTTTGTTGCATTGTACTGTTCTTGTGAATGCATATCACGCTTATTCCTCAATCTTCCAATCTTTGCTTTACACCTTTTAATTCGACTGCTCGACTACCAAAATTCCCCGTAAGATCTTTCCCCCAATCAAGAAGTTTCTCTCCGTATTTTCTAACTTTGAACTGGATACTACAACCTGCAGAATTTTCCCAAACATCGCGAGTTAAGAGTTTACACATTGGCTTAGTAAGCCATGCGTTTTCAAAGCGAAATCGACGTTGAGTAATGCTTGGAGTTTTTTGCTGAGGGACTAGCAATAAAGGGCTATGACCTGAGGTTGTTCCTTCGATATTGTAAAGTTTTGCTAGGGGAAACATCTCCAGCCACAAAGAAGTTGTAAGCGCCCGATCTAGTCTCACTTCTGTCCAGTCTTCAGAACCCCTCCCTCGCTTCCAGGTAAATTGGTGACCAACCAAATTCATATCGTAAAGCCCTACTTCAGCCAGGGTCTCATTAAAACTGTCAACCAACCAACGTGGATAAGGAGCACCCCCATGCTTATCTTCCTGAGAAGTAACATTGTTTATGTCCCCAATGACACACCAAGGCAGATTTGAAGCACAACTTAACTGACGAAGCAAGTCCCAAGTCCTCTTCCTTTGGGATCTATTCGGTTCACCATAGAGGCCAGTTAGACGCCAAGGTTGCAAATTAGCACTTTTAACTTCGACATCTATATGATTTCTAGAGTAACTGATAAGCTAAGCACTGTTTTCCTCCTTCCAAAGAAGTGCAATCCCTTCGCTTCTCCCTTGGGGATCAACAACAACCATCCCGTCGAAACCAAGTTTACAGTGAATCCATTCTAGTTTATTTTCTTTCTCTAGCGTTTCACAAAGAAAAACAAAATCAGGCTTCTCATGTCTTACGACATCATAGAGGAACTGAACATTTCAAGGGAGCCGAACCCCTCAGCAGTTCCAGCTTAAAGTTATCATGATGCCTGGCGGGGCTGCTGAACAGCACCCGCCATTATCAAGTTTTTTGAGCTCGAGTTTGCGTCTATTTGGGCCTCAGTTATATTCTCATCTTCATCTCCTCTGAATTCGGTATTTTCTAGTTAATTGGGCTCTTTTATTCTGCGCCTTTTAAGATATGTTATAATAAGCCCAATGCTTTCTGCTTCTAGCCCATTCACATTAATACTTGGCCTATTTTTATTTCCTTGAAATAAATTTTCCCCCGCCTTATCACCACTCAAAATTGCACTAGCTGTTGTCATTTGTAACGTATTGACTTGATTAGTGCTTAACTTGATCTTATCCACCGTTTCAGCTTTATCTACTGAGATTCCTGATTTTGTGGTACTAACTTCGCCACCTTTTTTGCGAACTGTACCAGTTTCCTTATCCATCAAATCATTGCCGTTGGCCGGAATATTCACCGGGAAAGTACCACCTTGACGCAGCCATTTCGATCCAATAGTGTGGTTACGATGCCTTGGCTCAGCACGCATGAATAAGCCATAAGGTGTTTCAATTTGTCCTTGCGGAGTTTCAAAAATCTTCTCACAGTATTTGTCGCTGTGGCCTATCATACCACAAATGAAACAAAAAGTAGGAAGACCTTCATATTGAAAATTCACCTAGCACCAATTATCCTCAGATTTCTTAAGCTTCATTCTCCGTTTTAAAGGCTTATCTATATCAATTGTAACCCGTACCCGCAGATAATCCCTCCAGACACCAATGAAGTTGTTTTTATCTGATTCAACAAAACAACCTATGCAATTTCCCACGTCTGTCACAACCTTTTGAGCCATGAAACCAGGAAGCATCCCATGTAGCTGAACCCAAATGTCCATCTTGTTTAACACCATCTCTCTGGGGTTGTCACCTTCCTTTAGTCTTTCAAAGATCAACTGAAATCTGCCAAACGTCCAAGGACTCCCTTCCATAACTCTGATAATATCCACTTCATGATAGAATTGAAATAGATACCTGTTGTGATCTAGCTCTTTGACAAACATCCCCCGCCCTGGTCTCCAAAGGGATGCCATTTTGTGCTGCATTGCTTGGAAATCAATGCTTGAATCTGTAAGAAATTTTCCAACGAGACACCAGCGTAAATCAATTTCTGACAGGTCTTCGTTAGCATCTCCATATACAAGACCTCCCTCCTCCTCTTCTTCAATACGGATAGCAAAACATTCCTCCATCTCCTCGATAGCACTCCGATTACTAGCCATGATTGCAGAAGAAAACAGAACAGAACAGTAGACAAACCGAGTTTCAAACAGAACAATAACAATCAAACCATGTCAATAGACAAGACAATTAGTATTTATAATTTTTCTTAACTTGAGGAGGATGTTGCTAGTGAATTACTTAATTCTGCCTTAAAATTAAATCACTACTATTAAACATTTTTTAGGGAAATGACCGGCCCTTTTAAAAACAGCGAAATGTTGAAAACTACTGGAGAGTCCCAGCATTACAGAATTCGAATACTACTGTGAATCCCATTATACCAAATATTCGATATAAACATATGGAGCAGGCCGCTGGGGACAATGGGCATGGTATGTGTGGAAATGATTATGGCTTTATGTAAAGCCTGTCTATGAAAAAATGAAAAACACATACATCTAGTAATTGAAGAGGCCTACCCGAAAAATAGATGTTCATGGTTTGTGATCAGTGCCAGAAATTATTTGATTTTGTGTCTCTCGGAAATTAGAAGTCATTAATATAATTGTCTCCAAGTCCAGACAATTGGGAAGAAAATTTATATCTTCAGCAATCAGCACTGTCCACTTCCACTTGGGTAATAATAGTACATATGTGTATATATTTGATTTAAACGAGCTAAAATAACCGTACAAATTATAGAAAGGGATTGCTGGGTCATGATGAACCCAGGAGACTTGTCTATTTTTTTTTTTTTTTTTTAAGTGCAAAGTAGAAATATTTTTTGAATGTATAAGTGATATTTATATTTACAAATTTACTATTAAAATTTTATATTAAAAAAAAACTTAAATTCAGAGTTTGAGGACTCCCCATGCCTTTTTTTTTTTAATTTTATATATAGAAATTGATAACATATCGAGGATTCAATCATCCAATAGTATTGTATCAGTAAAAAATTTCGAGATTATATACAAATTGTTATAGCTAGGTCTTTAATTTGTACTTAATACAAATTTAAATATTTTTTTAGTAAAATAAATTATCATCATAAACAGGAAACACACTTCTACTAAATATCAACTTTTTTAATTAAATTTTAATATGTATATACAGTGAGAGATAAAAATTTTAGGATTTTATATTGTCAGAAACATGTGCGATCGCTCAGCACTCAGAGTATCATTCTTATTGTAGTACAGGGTAACACATACAAGTACATTTCTTAAAAGAGTTTCTAAACGAATATTATAAAATAGTGTACTAGATGCAATTTTCCAAGTTGCAAAAGAATTTAAATTTCGAACAAAGAAATTTAAATTTGGCAATAGAACATAAAATAAATTAAAATTAACCATGCGTATTAGCGTATATAATATTTAAATATGGTATCACTGATATGCCTTCAAAGAATCAGCTATCCTGTTTAAAACTGTACATCCGTCTTAGTCTTAAATGACTTAACCGAAATATTAACAAAACGGGCATTTGGTCTAGTGGTATGATTCTCGCTTAGGGTGCGAGAGGTCCCGAGTTCAATTCTCGGAATGCCCCTGTTATTTCCTACATTTTTGCATTTTCCCAGCAATTTGCAAATGCCAATTCACATTTCACACAAAACAATGCCTCTGCAAAAAAATATATATAGCACCCAATAATGAAAGTCCAACTCCACGGAACCAGAAGATTCACCATAACTTATTAGCTTCATCTATAAGAATATAATCACTTTTCAAGAACATAACTTTTTAACTTTTTAGGATGTACTTAAGCAGATTGCATCCCACACACGTGTTATCTGAGCTTCATGCTTCTGGCATCACCTGCATCCGTTTCTCCAGACCCTGATTCGACCTCATTTCCATTACCTTCATACTTCTTAAGGCTAAAAAAATATCCAAATATGTAAGGATCTTATGTCCGAAAAACTTACTGCAGGTATTTTTCTGGATAATGAAGAACCTGCATAATGTTGCAAGAAGAAAACTAACGACAGGTACTTTGCGTTGAGCATTTCCCGAACGATTTCTTTGTTTATTTCTTGAGACCTACTTTAAATTTATATAAACCTATTTTTTTGAAAGATAATCAACAGAGAATACTGCAAATAGGCGAGGAATGTCAAAAATATAAGGTCAACAGGTAAGAAAAATTGCATGCAAGTACTTTTCTGGTTACTGAAGAACCTATATGATGTTACAAGAAAACCACAACGTACTTTATGAGGTGCAATTTCTTTGGCTATTTCCCATAATATTAGTTCTAAACTAGATGAAGTAACCATTTTTTGATAGGCAAGTAGCAAGGGCCTTAGCCGGATACTCACACACATGTGCCTTACTATAGCGTGACCATTAACTTCTTGTTAACGACCCGATAAGAGAATATTTAGGGTAAAATGCCAGAAATGAATAACGAGCAACTGAATCCAGCATACGAGAATGCAGCAGATGCAAAATGCTTCTCCGCGTACTTGTATTTGCTGCAGATCTGAGCACTCTGATATAGTGTGCCTGAGTGGTGAGGTGGCTTAGGCGAAAAAGCAATTTCACTGGCATTTTAGGGTCAGAAACTTGGGCTTAAATGAATTTTTGGCAACAATTTCTTCAGCTTTTATTTGGAAACAAGCATTTTAATTTCCTTAGCTTTCTTTGGTTTGCTTCAGGGTTTTCTTGGTTAGCTAGATTACTTCCAGAGTATTACTGATATCAACTGACAATTGAGTTCTTTTGGTGAATTTGGGCTGTGTTTGAGAAACCTCAAATAAGGATTATGTAATTGACGTTGATGATTGTTAAATTTATAGGGATATTTTGATTTTTTTGCCATACTGACTACACATGGAAGGTAAGCGAACAACAAATTGTGTTGCTTGCCCTTTTTTAAGGGCCCTGGTCTCTGGCAATCGTATGCCAGGGACGAGTTATATAACAAATAATTTCTGCAACGTCAAATGAAGTTATGCACGGCTGTGATTAAAAAACAAGTTTTGATCCTCCCCCCTATTAAGCGCGGAGGTCAGGCAGTTTAAGGATATTGTTAAACGTGGTAACGCAAGATTAATAACTTGCTGTAAAGAAACTCGCACACTTCTGGTTGATGGATCCTTGGCTTTGGATTTTGTCAGGAAGTTAGTGGATTTTCCGGTTGTATTTAAATTTGACATACTGTGGTTTTTTCACTATAAACAAGGCAATGAGTTAAGATTCAATAAAGATATATAAGCAGAAATGTCCATTGAACAGAACTGACTTAAGTAGTTGAATTTGAAAGCTGAAACTCTTTATGCTGGTTATAGTGGAACAAAATGAAATCAAAATTAAAGTTAAAAAGGAGAGCGGGTTAATAGTTTTGTACTTGAAAGACTCTGAAGTCCATTTTAATTTTCTTTAAAAATGTCTCAGTGCCAACAAAGAAGTAAGATTCCTGCTGGTTTACACCTGATTATATGAATGTCTCCTCGTTAATTAAAACAATCGTTCTACTTTTTAAGGCAAACCCGCTTAATTAACGTAACATCATACTTTTTACGACACACTAGCTACAATCTCAGGTTTCAACTAGAACTTATTTTGAAACAGAAAGTAAAACTGAGAGCTATTCTAAGATAATACCACCAATAGAAACTGGATTAGCAAATAATGCATGAAAGAGTACTTAATATACGAAATTATATCACACAAATTATGTCACACAGATGGACGGGTACATACGGTTGTTTATATACTGTAAACAATAAACAGCAATCAAACTTTAAACAACGACGAAGCTGACATGTAAAGTAGAGAAGCCGGCTATATCCCCGGGTGGCGCAAGATTTACACATTACTTGCGGGTGTTATTCAAACAGTTTATTTAGCAGACTTCACGCTTGGAAATATTTCTTGCCTTCTCAACTTGCGAAAATCCCATTTGTCTGAGCTTATAAGTTATAAGTCTAAAAAAGTAGCTATATATTAAGATATTAGCCCTTTCAGAGACTTATGTATTAGCCTAGACAAAAGGGCTCCTGTCTTCTTGAAAGAGTTGTTGCAGAAGTTCAGTATCCTTCATGAGAAAGGAGTAAACTCATGATAGCATCGGATGGTGCAGGGTTGTAAAAGAAGTTTCCTTGAGCTTGATTTTGATTGTAAAAGTTGATTGTGTTGGTGCTCATCATGTTTCCCGCCTCATTTCCACTCATCACATCTGTCACAATCTTGTTAGAACCATTGAGATTACCATTTTCATTTACGAGTTTGGTCTTAAGGAAATTGTCAAAGAAAGAAGTCGTGATGAACTTCGAATCATTAACAATGGAGGTCATGGTTTGGACAGGAGGTAGATCCTGAGATGATAGCATGGACGCCATCAATATTTGACAATCCTTGTACAGGTAATTGTCATATGGAGTGGGGTTGGTTTCGGTGTATACTGAAGGGAGCTCTTCGATCTTTGGCATATAATTAGTATTATGCATAAATTTGCTGGGTGGACTGGAATTGTAATCATCTTCCACTATCCAGCTATTCTTTGAATTGTTGCCTTTTTGACGAATCCGACACAGTACCCAGTCATCCAGCTGAGAGTAACAGACACAATATAAGTTGCAGACCCAGTTTCTTTGTCAAAATGAGAATTATGTTTAGCTAAAATTAGCTGAGATTAACAGACACAATGTGTTACAGATTCATTCCTTGTGCAATGAAAATTATCAAAAGACTTAAATTCTTACACACATGTGTTTGGTATTTTATGATTCGTATAGAGTGTTTTACTAATGATCTTATAGGCCATACTGATTCATTTTACGCTTGATACATAAAATATTAATTGAAATATTTCATGACTACTCTTGGTAAGGGTTAGGGTTTGATTATCTCTATACTGATATGTGCTTATTTAGACTACATTTAGATTATTGAGTCGGCCTCATTGATCTCAACGACGAAACATACCAACAGCAATATCTTATAGGAAAACACATAGTTACTTACCCTCATAGAGCCCTTTGACCGTGATGGTCGAGTGGTGGTGTCTGGCAATCTGTACTCGGTCATGATCCAATCTGTTTTAACACCCTTTGGAGGACGACCAGTGTAAAATACTAGAGCCTTTTTCACTCCAATTCTTCTTGATCCAGAAGCACTAAGTATTGGCTTATCTGTCCCTGTTGCCTTCCAGAAACCTGAAGCTGCCGTCCTATTAGGCCTAACTCCATTAGGGTACTTCCTGTCTCTTGGTGTGAAGAAATACCATTCATCTTCTCCAAACAATGACTTGTCTGAAACAGAATTCACAAAAAAATTAGGATAATAAAGAAAATGCTCCTACTGTTACATATACAACTACTATGGTTAAGGAACACGGCAAACACTGGATGGTTCACTGTTAAAGCTAGTAAAATATCAGCCATCCAGTTGTTGGATTGATGGTTAGGAAGAAAGGTCGACTATCAACTGTCCATTAGGCCTACCATCCCAGTTTATTATCGTACAATCTCATAATAATGTTTTTGGTGCAAATCCATAATTATAAGTGTGTCATGTGTGGAATACCAACCTGGGAGATCCCAGGGGTTGTAGTTGTACAGCTCGATATCAGCTACAACAGGAGCAGGCAACGGACAGGAACGTAGTCGTTTCATGAGGTAATGGACCATAAGTTCTTCATCAGAGGGGTGAAATCTGAATCCAGGCGGATAATGAGGAGTCGAAATTTGATCAGTCTCCATAGGTAGGAGGATACTACTGGTCTCCTTTAAGAGAAAGGAGAATTAAGATAGCTAAGAGGGGGAAGAAGAACTAATTAAGTGGGATAAGCTCTGTTTATATCGGCAAGAGAACACTGCTGATGATTAGCACATTTAGATGTAGACATTCTTTGTCTTTGACAAAAACTATAACAGGCTCAGCAAAAGCCTTAGGAATTGGATTAGAAAGTTACATTTTGGTTTTACTTGTTGGACTTCTCCTTGCCTCTTGGGAAGTACACTCAATTGTTATTTAAGTGGTACCACGACCTACTGCTATTATAAGTTATTCATATACAGAATCTTATATGATATGCTATTCGAATCTTGAGCTAGCTGATTCTCCCCGAACTACATCAAGACGCAACAATAGATCATTTGATCTTAAGAACACAAATTTTTGAATTAAGTGAACTCGGAACGAAGAAAGACACAGATAATATTCATATTGGCAAGAGATTGAGAGGCTCCAATTCTGATCAGAGTAGATACCAGAGGCCTAAAAATGAAGAAAGAAACAAAATGTCCATGCTATGATGTTAAGTTACCACTAGCTAGTTTTTCTGTATTTATTATTTACATGTCGCTATATTGCAATTAATAGTAAAAATAACATGATGTAACTATTACTGATCGACTCTTCAATTTTATAATTCCATAATTATTCCAAAGCATCTTTTGTCTTAATAAAGTACTACTTGTTTAGATTGATGACTGATTCAGAATATGCCCTGTTAATGATGTTTGTTACCATTATAAGCTAAACAACATGCATGGCATATTTAGTTTTCAATACCACATTTCTCTGTTTTCACTGTGTGTTTGTCAGGGAATTTTCATACACGTTACAGGGAACATGCACAGAGTATTTATCTTCATTTTATCTGTATGCCCATAAAAATTGTTCTAAAAACTTCCGATTAATTCTTAAAAATTATTGAACCAATTCGATTTTTTAAAATTTGATTAATATTAAAATTTATATTAGGTAGTGCAATCAGATTCATAAATATGCGGAGTTAAAATGAATTCTCGCTATTTCTTAAAAGATAACAGGAACTTAAAGACTAATGATACTTAACTAGAAATCAAGATTTTAGAAAACAATTTATTAAAATTATCAGTTTAACCAGACTTAGGTTGTGTTTGGAATTGCTGTTGCAACAGCAACAGCAACAACATCTTTCTGCTGAAAAGCAGCTAAATAAAATTTAAAAGCTGCTTTCCTGAAAAGTGCTTTTGGCCTAAAAGCTGCTGTTAGCGAAAGCAAGTCCCCCATGCTTTTGGTAAAAGCTGTTTTTCAGTTTTTGCTAGAAGCAATACTTATTTTACCATCAAATCTCACTAAAATCATTAATTTATTTAATTTTTTATATCAAAATTATTACCAAACAGTCATCTGATTTTTAAAACAGCACTTTTTCTAACCGTACAGCAATTTTTAACAGCACTCCCCATTAACTAGATTATCCCCACTCCACTTATATTATGAACGATATTTCAACAGTTTAAATTTGAGATTAATTTGCATTAGGTTACCTCACACAAATGTCATGAGATTTGAAAATTTTCTCATGTAGATACACTAACAAGTGTTATAT
>PHNY01299924.1:0-14340 GCA_003724115.2 Anethum foeniculum
ATATATAGCGGGGAGGGGGAGACTGGTCGGTGGTGGTGGTTGTCGCCATGGTCGTCGGCCGGCAATTCACCGGAGCCGCAAAGGGGATGACCGGAGATGATGATGTGACGGTGTAAAGCACAAATGTAATGTAATATGTAATGGAAGGATCATAACTGAACATATGATAAGAATCAGGAACATAATATTAATTATGAAGCACAGGAATCCAGAAGATCAAATACAGGTTAAATACAAAGAATCAAAACATGGAACTAAAGCTTGAAGTCTGTTGAAGAATCATGGAAAGAAGTTCATTTATATGTTCATGCCTCTATGAAGAATAATATGTTAGAAGACTCCAAGTTACAAAGCAATGGATTGAATTGAAGTATTATAGATTACAAGATTCCAGTGGATTAAAGCAATGAAGCAGCTGAAGGGCAAATCAACTTAAGGACCATAAAGAGATTGATACTTGATTTTATGTGTTAGTCATCTGTGAACCAGACCAGTGCATTAGGTGTCAACACTTCAAGAAAGGAAATATTGATCCATCAATAGTAACAAGTTGAAGACAGGAAGCTATAGAAACAATGACTTAGAATAAGGTTTAACAGAAATAGAGATGGAAAATATTCCAAGTCAAAGAAGCTTCAAGGGAGTCCTCGTCGCCTCTTGGCTTCAAGGATGTTCCCTTGTCGCCCCTTGGCTTCAAGGTGAAGTCCTTGTCGCCTCCTAGGCAACAAGCCAAGGCTAATGTCGCCTCCTAGCTTTCATTGTAAGATCCCCGTCGCCTCTTGAAGTCCTAAGAGATGTTCATGTCACCTCCAAGCTAAGGAACTTGTCGCCTCTTACTCATGTCGCCTTCAAGGACTTATAGACTGCAATCTATTATGAAGCACTTCATGCGGACTTGGTTTGGCCACGTGTAAAGTGAAACACAAGTATACACAAAACCAACAGAATGAATTCATTTCATTCATTCGTCTTCCTCAGGTGCCAACTACATTTTACGAGAGCTCCATTAAAGGCTATATTCATTACAGAAGCTTGTAATTGTACTTTTATGCTGTCGAATTTATTGTAGCTAATCAATCTTTATTAGAGTGTAGCAAACTCAAGGTTTATATTAATAAAACGATATATTCCTCGAACTTGTTTGTGTTTGATTAGATTCTGTACTTTAACGAAGAACTTCTAAACAAATCGAATTATTTGTGAGTATTGTATTCACCCCCCTCCTTCTACAATACTTTGGGACCTAATACACGGCGACATCATAAATTGGTTTAAGATATTAATATTTTAATTGGATAAATAAATGTGTATAAAAGAAAAATATAAATACATATAATAATATTAAAGGGTGAGGTATTTAGGAAATAAAGGGGGTTGATGTGGTGATGCTATAAATTAAATAATAAAATAATTATTTGCTATTGGATAATAATAAAATAATTGGGTAAATAAAATGGGTATTATAAAGAAAATATTTGAACTAGTAGGTAAAAAGGAAATGACATAGTAGTAATGCCATTATTTGGTTAAACTAGAATTCAAGGAATAAACGGTGGAACATAAAATAATAAAAATTTATTGTTAAAATATTGATAGGTAAAAACATTAAGTGGGCACTTGTGTAGTAATTAATTTGAAAATGGATAAAAGTCAACTTATGACTTTGACTAGAGAGCAAATAAGGAAAACGTATTTATTGCTCAAGTAGAATAATTAATAAATAAACTGGTTCGACTATTTCTTAAATAAATAATGGATTTAATCGATATTAAAATATTTAAGAGCGAGTATTAGTGCGAGCATGTTAAAGTATTTTGTTGAATATTATTTAATATTTCTTATTTTATGGATTTATAGAAATCCTATTTTTCTTCGTGAAATTTTGGATTTATGGAACAATTTTGAGCTCGCTAGTCGTTTTAAATTGTTACAAGAATTCTTAGCATACGGACGAAACGAGGCAAGTTTACTATCTTTCTACTCACCTCTGAAAATATTTCTTTTAAATGTTTTAATTATATTTTTCTCAAGTATTGGTTATTTTCAATGTTTATTTATTTTATTTTTATTTTATTTTCAAAAATGATTTATTTTTCTGAGCTTTAAAAGTACTTACTATTTTGGATTAATTATTTATGTTCAAATTCCTTTGATCGAATACCCTATCTTTTAAAAATTTCCATTCGTATTCCTTGTTCGAAAGAACTCCTTTTAATTTCTTTCAGTTAAGGTTTGACTCCTTATTTCGGGTCAACCAAATTCGTTTTCCATCAGTTACATCTATTGTTCAGATGTAACCACCTTTATTGAAATCAAGAACTATTCATTGTTAAGATCAGAAATTATTAGGAAGTATATTGAGTTGGTTATTCGTAGTGATTGTTTTACTCGAAACTGCTCAGAACGTTTATCAGTCTGTTGGCTATTCTTTTGCTTTGAGATAACCAAACAATTTTTATTGAACTCGACCATTCTCTTCATTTGAGATGGTTACCCTTTTTGCTTCCTAGGCGATGCATTGTTCGTGTCGTCGAAAATTAATTTTTCTTGTTCTCTGAATTGACCTATTATTTGGGTTAATGTAATTTATTTGAGAAGTGCTAGCTGTGTGCTAGACTTAGCAAATAAATTTCTTGTGTCAAGTATTATTTGTTCATCAAGTAATTACTCGGGGAATTCATACTATAAACTGGTCAACATGGTCCAGAAACGTTGACCATGTTTAGTATGGTCCGAAAACGTTGACCATATTTAATCTGGTCTGTGATGGTCAACCATGGTTAGTGATAATATGTTATATCCGTTTTGTCGGATAATGTAATTTGATATTTGGCTCTGTGGGAGCCAGGGTTGTGTGATAACCCAATTATGATTAATTGCTAGCAAAATTGGAATGTAAGGTGGGACTTGCCTGAAGGCACTGATCATGCTACACGTGAGTCCTGCAGGAGTCGATACTTGTGACATGGTAGTGTTAGGAGGAAAAAAACACACACACACACACACACACACACACACACACATATTCGAGATCCAGTCAACCAATACAAACTACGCACACAATACATATATAATGCAACAAACCCACGTCCCAAACTTGTATTATTAATCCAAACAATTATCAATAATACATCAATACATAACACCTCAATGGTGTCCCAAACCCAATACCTAAGCCAAAAAAAGCTCAAGCATACAATCAAACAATAACACCTCAATGATGTTCCAACCCCGATACTTGAGCCAAACAATGCTCAAGCATCTCTAAAACAATATTAGCTACATCTTAAGTATTCGTTATTCCTATCAAAAAATATGACTATATATATAGCCATCCAAAACTTAGCCACCAAGATATACCTAATCTTATTGCAATAATAATTGTCTACCCATACAATTATTACCCAACCCAATTACAATAATAATTGTCTACCCATACAATTATTATCCCAATCCAATTATGATAATAATTGTCTACCCATACAATTATTATCCAACGCATATTTGTCTTGGGTCACCTCAAGCCCATACCACCATATTGGGTTGACACCCAACAATCCTCCCCTTCAACCCAATACTCCATATCAGATTGAACGGTACCCATCAAGCCATCGACGTTCTTTCACCAATGCCTCCCCTCGAACAAGAATCCCATCATCTCGTTCTTCAAACTTTTGAGAATCACTAAAACCCGTATAGCGACCTCCAAACTACCGTTCTTCATCATAACGGCATATCTATCTACAAAATCACGTACATCAACCACCACGAGTGCCCTTTCATCAGTTGAGTCACCCGAACCTTGCTTTCACAATCCTTCGGCCTCCTGAAGAAAAACAACGTCATCCATAATCTTCACCTGGTTGATCAAGCCCTAAAGCAATTGCGATGATCTCTTCCGTCTTCTTCCATCTCGAGTCTGAACAAATTGATCCACGGTGCAAGTCAACCGTCAAACCGCACGTAACTTTGTCAGCAAATCCATCATCGTACTCCACCATACCAGTTGAATCTCGAACTTTCCTCCAACCCAAATCNGAACACGAACCTCGACTCTGATACCACTTGTTAAGAGGAAAAACACACACACATATTCGAGATCCAATCAACCAGTACGGAGTACGCACACAATACATATATGACGCAGCAAACCCATGTCCCAAACTTGTATTATTAATCCAAACAATTATCAATAATACATCAATACATAATACCTCAACGGTGTCCCAAACCCAATACTTAAGCCAAACAATGCTCAAGCATACAATCAAACAATAACACCTCAATGGTGTTCCAAACCCCGATACTTGAGTCAAACAATGCTCAAGCATCTCCCAAACAATACCTAAGGCTAAATCTTAAGTATTCGTTATTCCTATCAAACAATATGACTATGTATATATAGCCATCGAAAACTTAGCCAACAAGATATACCTAATCCAATTACAATAATAATTGTCTACGAATACAGTTATTACCCAATCCAATTACAATAATAGTTGTCTACCCATACAATTATTATCCCAATCCAGTTATGATAATAATTGTCTACCCATACAATTATTATCCAACTCATATTTGTCTTGGGTCACCTCAAGCCCATACCACCATATTGGGTTGACACCCAACAGGTAGTTGATCGAGCCATGGGGTATCGAAAGGTGGACGACCAGTATACTCTTGTGTCTAGTTGTTTAAAACTGTGTTTGAGTTTGTTTGTGTTCTCTGAATTGAGTTTTGTTGTTTATGTTATCAATTTATCTTTTGATTTAAAGGTTAATTTGTTATCCTGTTATTTCCTGTTTTGGGGATTGGTTAAATAATGAATTTGCTGAGCATATTGATGCTTACTCTTGCTATCATTGCATTTCTTTTAGCAGTCAAGTCAGAAAGTGATGAGCGTTCAAATCAACATATGAAGGGCAAGGAAAAGATGTCGAGTTCAAGCAAGGATCGTTAGATTTTTTTGTTCCAGACGTATGCTATGGAACTTGCCTAGTAGTAGAATAAAAGTTTACATATGTAATAATGTTCTAGTATGGTTAGTATTTTGGTTCGCGGAGTATGTATGATGTTGGTAAGTGATCCATGGGTCTGTGGACGTAATCTGATATGACGAGATGGTTGTAATAATGTACTTTTTATGGTATTGTAATAATAAATCAGGTATTTGATACACTGCATGACGTGACGACCTAAATCCGCGAAAGAGCGGGTTTGAGGGCACCACAGAGGTGGTATCAGAGCGATAGTTATATTCTTAGGACGTGTACCCCTAGGAATACAATACGAGAGCGAAAAATAAATATATTAAGTATATATAACTTTAAAAATATCATAATCAACCCTAATTACTATGATATAAGAATACTTGAATAGAATATTAGGAATCTATGTGTAAGTCATTTTTGACCTTAGAAAATGTATAACTGATAGTACTTTATTGTGACTATATATATATATATATATATTAATTACTGTAGATGTCAGGATTTTGAGCCGTTCGAGACAGATCCCCCGCACCTTATCCTGGAAATCATTTCGACTCCACATTTGAGTCTAACAGCGATCCTTCTGAGGAGATTATGGTCATAGATAGCGACTCTGAGGATTCTTCGATTCAGGTTTTGCCACCTCCTTCACCCGTGGTTGTTGACCTAGAGCCTCCACTAGGAGATGTACCAGTATCAGCTGCGGCTTCAGAGGTTCAGGCTCCACCAGATTCAGAGAGTTCTGTTTTTGCTTCCTTGTCAGAGGTTACACGTGTAGTTTCCTTACATGTTCCGACTACTATCTCATCTTCCTATGTACCACCTGAGGCTAAAGAGGGGGAGGATACTACTATACCTGAGCTGGTTAGACACTTTCATCATGTATCTGCTAACTTGGAGCCAGTTCAGATGCCTACTGCTGATAGGTACCGTTTCGTGATCCCTAGTCCAGTTAGGACTGTAGCTGTTGCTGAGGGTCAGCTCTCACCAACTCGTACTGAAAGTCTAGTTAGTTCTTCTCCTATGGTACCCAATGTATATTTATTTGCTTTACATGAGATTTTCGCCACTTCAGCTCCAGTGTATGTCCAAGCACCACTGAGCCTACTGTTCCTCAGCCTAGAGTGACTGCTGTTAGTGAGACCCCTGCTTGTGACAGTGCACCTCCTATATCTATTTAGGCTGTTGACCCGAGCCCTGTAGGTTCCACTGCTATTATGCCTCATTTGCCATTAGACCCAGAGATTCTTCAGACGGGTATGGTGTCATTTCAGATTCATTACACACTCTTACAGCGGTACCAGTGGTTATGGCAGAGGTATGATGAGCTTTTTGACACTAGGGAGTCTCTTATTAGGCTACTTTCTATTTTGAATCCTGCACGTGTGCATCAGGGTGGTAGCACATTGACTAGAGATGTTTAGATGGAGATAGTGCACCATATTGTTGAGACTGTTCTGACTGGGTTGAGGAGTTCTATTGCTGAGATACCATCGTCGAGTTCTGGCCAGATTGATGGAGCTACTGTGCCTTTAATCTTGGAGAGGGCTATTATGGAGTTTCGTGGGAGGATTGACTCACTATTCCGCCACTGATCGACTGTGATTAGAGATGTTGTGCAGACTTTTGACTTTTTGAGGGATAGCATGTCTATCTAGTATGCATCTCTATCTTTTGGTGACTCGTATATATGCTAGCTGTTGATTATGGTATAGATGGACTTGTGGATAGCTTTGATGCTGATGAGACGCAGACTTTTATTTTTGACGTAGTCTCGAGTTTGACTTAGTAGTTGACTTTATCTCTAGTATGTAGTAGGAGATCATGACTATGTACCCAGACTATTATGTATTTATATTTGACCTAGCCTGTTGGGATATCACCTTGGTTATGTATTATGATACTCGGTTTGTCAACAGACTATGATATCATCATCAGATGGTTGATGACTCTTTTATATTATGGATGTTTACGTACTTTATATCTATTAGCATTTTATCATATTGCACTCGTAGATAAAGATTTTACTTGGTTACGATAGATAACCGATTTTTTTTTTCAAAAGTTGGAAAACCGTTTTACTTATACAATTAAAAGTTATACCAAACAATTTTTAGATACTTAAAACCATTTTTATAAGGAAAACCAACACTTTACATGAACTCGACTAAAATCGGAATTACTAAGTTTTCTAAACCTGAAATTTTGTTTAAAAAATTTATTTAGCACCACGAGTACATTGTTTTATAAAAATGATTAAAGTTCGAGATATACATGATGAAATATGATATTTCTAAGGGAAAATTTGAGAAAGAGATTTATATTTTTAGGAAAATGGTTTTGATTATTTTTATTTTACTCAAGTTCAAGAGACATATTTTCGGAAAAGGATTTCATGAAAATATTCTACTCGGATTTAAGATTTATTTTTCAGTCATGGGTGTTATAATAATTTTTCAGATAAACTGTTGTTTACATCCATAGTATTATTAAAATTTTGAGGTATCATATATGTAACCTATTGTTTTGGAATATTTTAATCAACCTGTTGTTTTATTCTTAATAGCAAAAAGATGCCAAGTGGAAGGCCTAGGAAGAGCCCTCCACCTCCACCTCCACCAGAAGAAGAAGAAGAAGAAGAAGAAGAAGAAGAAGAAAAGAGCTATGATACACAATCTAACCACAACAAAACCAAGACCGAAGGCAACATAGGGACCCGACCCCACCTCAGGATCAAGATGATCCTATGCGGCTGTTGGTAGAATTTCTACGACAGCATACTCAAAATCCTCCACCTAGAGGAGAGGGAGCACAGGGCAGGCAAACTCCCTCTACTGTTACCTTCAAGTCCTTTAAATCTTTGAAGCCTCCTGAGTTCAAAGGTACTGCAGACCCTGTTGAGGCTCGAGTTTGGCTTCGTGAGATTGAGAAGACTTTTGAGATAGTTGGTGTTGAAGAGGAGAAGAAGACATTTTTTGATGCCTATATGCTAAAATGAGAGGCAAACTATTGGTGGGAAGCCAAGAGAACACTGGAAAGGACTTTGCCAATACCATGGGCTATGTTCATTGAGCTGTTTCTAGAAAATTACTTTCCAAAATACATGAAAAATCAGATGGAACTTAAGTTTTTAGAACTTAAGCAAGGAAACATGTCAGTAGCTGAATATGAAGCTAAGTTTACTAAACTCTCTAGGTTCGTTCCATATCATGTTGACACTAATGAGAAGAAAGCTATGCGATTTCAGTACACCACTTTAGTTCAGAAAGTTGCAATTATAGAAAGTGGAAGTGAGCTCTATCCTAAGGATATGAATGCTAAGAAAAGGAAGTTCCAAAGTCAGAGTGGAGGAAGCTTTGAGAAAAGGGTTGGAAATCAGTCAGGGAAACGACCCTTTTGAAACGTGAAGATGAGAATGTTGGTAATAGAAGGATTGAAAATGTTGGTGCTCGAAAGGATAATCCCAGATTCAGGACCCCTCAAAACACTAACTTAATTCAGGGAAGGCCACCTCTACCTGAATGTAAGATTGTGGAAGAAAGCATCCCGGAAAGTGTTATCAGGAAAATGTCACTTGTTTCAACTACGGACAAAAAGGACACCATTCATCTCGCTGCAAGGAGAATGCTGCTGTTTGTTACACTTATGGAAAGAAGGGCCACATGGCCAGAGATTGCCGAAAGCAAGCACTTAAGGAAAGCTCTGTACTTAGACTTATGGCACCTCCAAGCAACAAGCCTACTGCACGCACTTTCAATATGACAGTTAAGGATGCCATTGCTGATAATGATATGATAGCAGGTACGCTTCTAGGTAATTCTGAAGATGCATGTGTCTTGATTGATTCCGGTGCTACAAGATCTTTTATTTTTGTGAACTTTATGAGTAAATTGGGCATTGATTCAGTTCCATTAGAAGAAGTTATGGATATAAGTAGAAAATCAAGAAGTTGTCAATGTAGATCAAGTATATCTAGATTGTGACATAGAGATACGTGGACAACACTTTACTGCTGACCTCATTCCTTTTAAGTTAGGAGAATTCGACGTGATCTTAGGGATATATTAATTTGCTAAATATGATGCACAAATTAATTATCGACGAAAGCGAGTAAGTGTGAAGAAGCCAGAAGGTAAACGAGTAATGTTGCACGGACGAAGACACAGGAAGAAGTTCTTAACCATGATGGAAGCTAAGAGATTCCTTCGGCAAGGATGTCAAGCTTATTTAGCTCACGTAGTGGACATAGAAAAGCACACACCTAAGATTGAAGAAATTCTAGTGGTTAATGAATTTGAAGATGTCTTTCCGGAAGAACTACCTGGATTACCCCCTGATGGGGAGATAGAATTCACAATCGACCTTGCTCCAGGAACACAACCTATCTCTAAAGCACCTTATAGGATGGCTCCAATAGAAATGAAAGAATTGGCGACCCAACTGCAAGAGCTGCTAGAAAAGGGAGTGATTAGTCCTAGTGTGTCTCCTTGGGGAGCACCAGTATTGTTTGTAAAGAAGAAAGATGGATCCATGCGTTTATGTATCGATTACCGTGAACTAAACAAGATGACAATTAAGAACAAATATCCATTACCGAGGATTGATGACTAGTTTGATCAACTAGAAGGAGCAGCCCATTTCTCAAAGATCGATTTAAGGTCAGGATACCATCAATTGAAAATTAAACCCGAAGATATTCCAAAGACAGCTTTTAGGACTCGATATGGACATTACGAATTTTTAGTCATGCCATTTAGATTGACGAATGCTCCAGCCGCCTTTTGAATAGAGTATTCAAGAAGTACCTGGATAAGTTTGTAATTTTATTTATTGATGACATCTTGATATACTCCAAGATACCTCACGAGCATGTGGATCACCTTAGATTAACTTTAGAAATCTTAAGGAAAGAAAAGTTGTACGCTAAATTTTCGAAATGCGAGTTCTGGTTGGAGAAAGTGCAATTTTTAGGACATATAGTAAGTCATGGAGGAATTTCTGTCGACCCCGCAAAAGTGGAAGCGGTTGCGAACTGGGAAAGGCTAAAGACACCAATGGAAGTAAGGAGTTTTCTTGGATTAGCTGGCTACTATCGAAGATTCGTAAAGATTTTTCCAAACTATCCACGCTGTTGACCAAACTCACAAGAAAAAGTGAGAAGTTTGAATGGACCCCGAAATGTGAAGAGAGTTTTCAAGAACTCAAGAAGAGACTGATATCTGCCCCAGTTTTAACTTTACAAGACGAGAAATGAAACTTTGTAATTTACAGTGACGCGTCACATAAAGGCCTAGGTTGTGTGTTAATGCAAAAAAGGAATGTAATAGCCTACGCTTCTCGACAACTAAAGGAGTACGAGACGAGGTACCTAACACATGATTTGGAACTAGCAACTATAGTGTTTGCACTTAAGATTTGGAGACATTATCTATACGGGGAAAATTGCGAGATTTTCACGAATCATAAAAGCTTGAAGTACATTTTCACACAGAAAGAACTGAACATGAGGCAAAGACGTTGGTTGGAGTTAATCAAGGACTACGAATGCACGATAAACTATCATCCAGGAAAAGCGAATGTTGTTACAGATGCTTTGAGTATGAAGGAAAGACTTAAGATGTTAGTTTCTTCAGAAGAATTAATCAAGGAATTCGAGAAGATGGAATTAGAAGTCAAGATTCCGTTACAAGTTGATGAACACGTATTTGAGATTCATGTACAACCAGAGCTACTCGAGAAGATACGAAGATGTCAAGAGAAAGTCATGGAAGAAATAAAATCTGAGTTGACTGGAGAAGGTCTTCGAAGTTTAAAAGATGAAAAAGGAATTAAGAGATTTGCTTCACGAATTCGGATTCCCGATGTTGCAGAGTTGAAACATGAGATCATGAACGAAGCCCATAATTCACACTATTCTATTCATCCAAGAAGCACTAAAATGTATCAGGACATCAAGTGAAATTATTGGTGGCCTAATATGAAAAGGGAGATTGCTAAATGGGTCAGTAAGTATTTAACTTGTCAACAAGTGAAAGAGGAACATCAGATGCCTAGTGGACTTTTACAACCTCTAGAGATTCCCGAGTGGAAGTGGGAACACATTACCATGGATTTTATTGTAGGATTACCCCGAACTAAAATGAATCATGATGCTATATGGGTTATAGTGGATTGTCTTACTAAATCAGCACATTTCCTACCAATAAATGAAAGGTACACAACTAAGAAATTGGAGACTTTATATCTAAAGGAGATAGTAACTCGTCACGGAGTCCCTGTGTCTATAGTGTCAGATAGAGATGCCAGATTCACCTCAAATTTTGGAAAAGCTTTCAAGAATGCCTTTGTACAAGACTTAGTATGAGCACCGCTTATCATCCACAAACGAACGGACAAAGTGAAAGGACTATTCAAACACTTGAGGATATGTTAAGAGCTTGCGCTTTGGACTTCAAAGGAAGTTGGAATGACCATTTACCTTTAGTTGAGTTCGCTTATAAAAATAGTTATCATTCAAGTATTGGTATGGCTTCCTCCGAAGCATTATTCGGAAGGAAGTGTCGCTCACCTGTTTTTTGGGATGAAGTTGGAGAAAGGAAGTTATTAGGCCCAGAAATGATTCAGCAAACTAAGAAATCCATTGAAAGTATCCGTAAAAGGTTAGTGGCTGTAGAAGATCGACAGAAAAGGTATGCGAATCAAGGAAGAAGGGATAAAGAATTTGAAGTTAGAAAAAAAGTTATATTAAAGATTTCCCCTTGAAAAGCGGTGATGAGATTTGGTAAGAAAGGCAAATTGAGTCCTCGATTTAGTGGACCTTTTGAGATTTTAAAAAGGGTCGGATCAGTTTCTTATCGATTGGTGTTACCACCAGATCTACAACATATTCATGATGTACTCCACATATCCGTACTAAAGGAATATCATCCGGATAACCGCCATGTTCTCAATTATAAGCCGATTGAAGTAAAATCTAATTTGACTTATGAAAAGCAACCGGTGGAAATCATAAATCAAAAAATACAAGAATTCAAAATGAAGAGCATACATTTGGTTAAGGTGATATGGCGAAATCATGCAATCGAAGAAGCAACATGGGAACTGGAAAGTGAGATGCAAAGCAAGTACCCATTTTTATTTAGTGGCGAGAGTGATTCCGGGGACGGAATCCTATAAGGAGGGGAGAATGTAACGACCGCTAAAACTCAAGTACGTATAACTATTACTAGCTTAGAACCCGTGCGATGCACTGTGTTTTTTTAATATTATATAATTTTTTAATTTAATTTGAATTGAAGTTTTTAATTAAGATATGAAATTTTTTATTTAAATTTTTAAATGACATGATTTAATTATAATTATATATATACACGTATATGTACGTGATATATTTGAAATAAGAGGTATTTAAGTTTGAAAAGATAATATTACCAATTGAAATATATAATTTTTTTGATATCTATAGTTGTGTTTACAAAATATAAGTATGTTTAACTAAAAATGTAACTTTTAATTTTAACTTTTAGCACTGATCAATAGTATACAAATTAGTTTTAATTTGATATTTTGTTCAAGCCTGGATCAATAAAATACATTATTTCATTTTAATATGAGACTTATTATACCGTCTAAATCCAACTAATTATATTTAATCTTTAATTTATTTTTAATTTTGTTTAGTCAAGTTTAATAGTATAGTTTTTTTAGTTGGATCAATTGTATTTATTATTTTGCTTTAGCCTAAGGCCCACTATACTATTCTGACCAAATTCCACTAATTATATTTAATTTGCTTTTAATTTTATTTCAGCCCTAATGAATAATATAATTTTGTTTTAGACAAGATGAAAGTGTATATTATTTTGTTTTATTCAGAGGCAATTATACCGACCAACGAATTATATTTTGATTTGAACTTTGTTTTAACCCGGTTCAATAATATAACTTTTTTAGCCCCGGTGAATAATATATATTATTTTCATTTAGCCTGAGACCATGTTACCGAACAACGAATTATCTTTAGTTTGTCTTTAATAAAATATTATGAATAATATAAATATCGAAGTAAGCCCATAATTGCAATTATAATTATTAGGATTAAAATATGAGTTATTAGAATTTATATATTTTATTAAATATAATTTACCGGTGTTTTTTTGAAAAAATAGTTTTTTTTAGGATAACTAAAAAATTAACGTGTTTTAATTGAAAAATGTAATTGATATATGTACTAATTAGAATTAAAATAGGTTCTAAAATAATTAAGTAAGGATAATCAAGTAAATTAACAAAGTATTGTACCGGCCAAACTTTTAATGTTTTGTCTATTATAATATAGTGCAGATAGTATTTTATTTTATTTTATTAAATTGAATTTCCCGTGATATTTTTGGAAAAAGAAGTGTTTTAGTCGGGAAAAATAAAAAAGGTAACGTATTTTAGTTGAAAAAAGTAACTGGTTTGTATAAACTAACTACGACTAATATAGAAGTTATTAGTAATTATAATATTTTATTTTATTAAATAAAATTGCCCATGATATTTTTGGAAATTGAGATGTTTTAGTTGGGAAAAATAAAAAACTTAAAATATTTTAGTTGAAAATGATAATTGGTTTATATACCAATTAGTATAAATATAGATTTAAAATAAATAGGTCATAAAAATAATTAAGTAAGAATACTTAAGTAAAAATAACAAAATAATTAAATAAGGGTAATTATGTAAATACAGCTTTTTAAGATTTTATCTAACAGTTTCCATTAATTTGATTTAAAATATCTAACGGATGTGGATCGAGTTACCATATTATAAAAATAACCAGACTACCAACGAAACTTTCAATGTTTCGTCTTTAATATAATAGTATAGATTATTTTAATTTTTATTTTAAACCACCTTGAAAATCTATTAATTTCGTTCTAGAGAAAATTTTTGCTCTTGTGCTCGGATAAAAATATTAAAATTAGCTCCTAGTAAATTTTATTAGTTATTAAATTTCTATTGCATGTGCGGAGGTCTCTATTTTATCGATTATAATTATTTCTCGTTAGTCCCTAATTTTATAAATTTACCTTTTTTCTAATAGCTAACTAATTTTATTTGGAATATTATTTTATTTTAATAATTCGGATAAATTATTTTCTTAGATTTAAATTTTATTATTTATTTGAAGCTCAATAAAATTAATATTATTATTTTTAACTATTAATTAATATAATTATTTCATTAGGAAACAATGGATTTGCTGCCTTGATGAACAGCAAAAACTTCATCTTCCATAGATTGTAATGATCCTTGTCAAACTGTGGAATCTTTATGCTGCATGTTCTTTGGTTACTCATTTTGA
>PHNY01299935.1:4097-16913 GCA_003724115.2 Anethum foeniculum
AAATTTTATAATTAGCCACCACTGAAGAAAGAGCAATATTATAGCATTAGAAACTAGAATTTTAGTGGTGGACCGTCTCAATCACAAGCTTAATCAGAAATCATATCAAAATTGGTTATTAACTAACTTACAAAAGCAAACTATTAATGTCAATTGGCCAGACAAAAAAAAAGGGTTGATGTCTAGATTCACTCCTACAAAAATGACGACTCCAACTTTAATTCTTGTGTCCTAGATGATTAAGTAATGCGTTTGATTCAATTTGCAAAAAGTTTTTAGTTTTGTTAATGGATTTTATCATTCGCCACATCGGATTTATAAGTATAATTTATTACATTTGTCGTATCCTCCAAACCAAAACCCCATATTACCATATTCTCAGAATACATGTTCCCTCACTAAGCGCCGGTATCCTCACTTCTTAGCCATATACCCTTGTTTAACAGAACTTGAAATTATTTAGTAACAAAAAAATCATATGCTTTCTAACTGAAGTTGAAACAAAAAATAAATTTAAGCATAATGCAAATTCTAAAATATTACCCATATGTTTCAACCGCCTTCTTGTATTCTGACATACTAGGAGGTATAAAATCCTTGATAAAATCATGTTTCCGTGAACGACGATATTTGCAGTTACCTTTGATAATAGTCAACAAATTGACATCATCTTCCTGCAGAAGAATAAAGAAGATATGTGGATCATTTATATTTGTTACTCCAGTAAATAACCAGAGAGGGGATATGTAAAAGAGAACATAAAGATTGCCTACCAATAAAAGAGTATGTCCATTGTCTTTGAAGTAATAAATTTTGCAGTTCCGCAAGGAAGTTGAAAGCCTTTGTGCTTCATCTTTACTGGGAAGCATGTTATCCTTGCCGCTGAAGTTAGTTCGCAATGAAAATCATCAACAGAAGACCATGAGATATTTCTATCCCCTAATTCTCTCTGACACTTAAAGTTCATAACCATGAAATACCATGATAAAAGAAAAACAGTAAACGTATTTTCTCATATTTGCTTTCCACACTTTTCAATTACATGTAATTCAAATATGAAATAGTAATTTGGGAAGAAACACATAACACATTAACAAAAGAATATGTTTGAAACCGTATAAAAATCAGGAGCCCGCCAAATGCTCTGATCAACAAGTAATTTGAGTTGGCTGAAAAAGACACAGACATGTACACTTCTGCTAACATGCACAATAAAATAAATAAACAAAAGGTCTTAAGGATTCTGTTTGTATGACCTTCTAGTATGCAATAAATATAGATAAAAAAAAGATTGTCAAGTTACTAGGCTTTGGGTACTCGACGTATATCTTTGAATTTGTATCAATTTGATAAGTATGTTTAGCACCTCTGGTTCGGCTTTTTGGATAACACTGATGTCTTAATGTGGCTGGTTCTGAAGGACTTGCAATGTACATTCAGTTTCAATTATCTTGATAGTCAATAGGCTTAAACCCTAAACCTCTTATTACCAAGAGTGAAAGGTAACTGCCAGGCTTAGTCTTGTGGATAGTCATCTGTTTCCTATTCTGAGTGATGATAAGTACCCAATTTCCCAAGGCCCTGAAATCGTTGCAAACACCATCGTTTGGCACTATTCACTACCATTGCCCGACTTGCCGCAGCGTCGCCACCCTCAATTGTCGCCTGCCTCTCCGTCGCTGCCACTTGGTGACACAAGGGATTGTCACGACAAATTTCTACCACTATTTGACAACACACTAATTTAGCTTCCCCATGCGCTAGCATTCGGAGACATTCATGTTTTAGATCCCTTTTACTACTTGTACTACAATTTACGCTACAGGTACAAAAGCCAGCTAAGGGAATACCGCCAAAAAGGAATGATTACTGAGAAAAATATCAAAGCCCTTGTCAATCAGTGTGGCAGTCCCGAGGTGGACTATGCCAAGTAGCCCCCTGAAATTGTTTTGTCCTCCAGTAATAAACTTGAGCTATCTTCGTACCCACGGACAAAGACAAGCTTCCACATCTAAAGTCAGCATTTACAGAAAAACACTAAAAAGATGGCATTCCTTCAAATCCTGTCCTAAAAGGGAACCAGGCTATAGACCAGAGGGCAACATCAGGTAACCCTAATCCCTATAAATACCAAGGTAAAATCTTATAATGATATGCACATCCACTCTCACAAAAAATACCACACACACTCTCCCCAAACTCAGATATTTGTTTTAACTTTGCCCTGATCACTGATTATCACGTCGGAGTGCTTGACGGCCATCACCACCGGCACCACCCCGGAAGTAACTCACACGGCGGAGCGAGTTTTGCACTTATCATTTGGCGCTAGGAGGGGGTCTTGAAAGAAAAAGAAGTCCCAGGCTTGCAAACACCATTTTTTCCGGCCAAACCTCTCCAATCCCACCAGAAACACCTACCCAAACCTCCCCTCAAACCCTCATGGCGAAAACCCACTCACCAAACAACCGTCCAAACGAAGGAGACAGAGTTGTAGCGGAAAACCTCACCCCATCAGGACGAACGATACCACCTTCCCAGCCATTAAACTGTATCTAAACTGTATCCGTTTCCTCTTTGTTATAGTTATTAGGTTGACAAACCCACACTATTCCCTGCATGTTACATTTTTATGTAACTTATGAGATGATTGGTAAAACCTAGACAAGTCTATCCTTGCTTGTCTGCTACTTTCAGGTGTATATTATCATTTAATTGCCCACATATTTTGTTGCCTACTTGTTTGTAGTCATCGTACTACTAGCAAAAACTTAATTCCTAAACTAAAAAAAAATGAAGTTCATCGTTGCTAGATCATGACCAGGGATTAATAACTTCTAATTTTTATTTTCATTATGAATTCTCCATTTCCACTCGACCATTCTCCACTTTTGAGTTTGATGACAATATTCGATCTACAGAAACTCGGAAGTGTCAGCTACATTAACTAGACCTTTTAGACTTGGACCGTCTTAACCGTTACCTAACAAAGCATGATTAATGTACACACTTCAGCTTGAGGTAGAACTGTAGAGATATTGAAGCTGCAGAGATACATGTAAATTATGTGCTGTCTCTTAAGATTTACTTTAGTTTACACCTACACTGCAGTTTTTTTTTGTTGCCCATATAGAGGACTCGTCTATTGTTTATGTATGTAATATTACCTACAGGTAAGATGGCTGACATTTGCATATCAAAAGTGGAAACAATCAAAAATCTACCTATCCTCGTACTTTAAAAATGTTCCATATACAGAGGGCTTGCCAAATCATAGACCCTCGTGTCGACCAAACAGGCATTTTGCCATATCAATATACTGCAGGAGAAATATGAAATGCATCTATTTCTGTAGCACGCATATGGTACTTTTTAAATACAAATTAAGCATCTGGATATGCAGCATGTGATAATAATTTAACATAAAACTTAAGATGATTCTATTTTCACACCATTATGATCAGATTTCAAAAAGAATGATAAAAATTGCTCGGGAAACAGATAACATAAAATTAGCAGTAATTATCACAAATTAAAGAGAATGATTCAGGCTCCAAATATCAAGAGAGATCTATCTTGGACCATGAATACTTTGCTTTATAAATGAAAACTTGCCAGAACAAAAAAGTTAACGAAGATAAATCGCCAACACATAGTAAATTAGGAATATATTGGCCCAGGTTGTAAAGAAACAAACCTTGCAAGAATTAATACTTCAGCTGTTACGGCATGGAGACGGGAATTTGCGTAAGCAGCAGCTGATCTAAGAAGCTTCAACTTCCAAAGAAGAGTATCTTTTGGTATGATATCAGACATTGACTGTAAGGTAAAATGTAAAAGATGTGAAAAAAGAAAATATCACCTGTACAAAACAAAGATAGTTTCAAAGAACTACCAAGAATTTGACTTCATACTCAGATGACTTTAACATTCTTACACAGCACACTGGATACATAAGTACACAGAAATGGTTGTGTACAACTTGAATACGTGTCACACTAAAAAAAAATAGATTTAGATCTAGTAAATTTCCGCCCTCTCACTATGAATTTATTTTTAATATCAGAACTTCGAAAAACATGGCTGAAGTGGCCTAACATTTAAAAGGTTGATCATAGATAGTAGTTCTTACAGACAGAAGTGGTAGCAAAGCAGTAAGGTTGGTGGACATTTTCTCAGTAATGACTGCAAGAGGAAGTGACTTATCAATGTTGACCATCGCCATCTTCATAGGGTCACCTGCGTAATATAGTAAGAGTTATTGCAAATTCATATAATGTTAAAATCCCAGTGACTGACTTACAAATATAAAATAGTATATAACTGTTTTGTACACGCCAGAATATTGAAAGAGATCCATGGAACGAGTATATCTTCATTATTTAAGAACTATATATTTACTGAATACACACAAACTACGAACCAGTCATGGATCACAGGATCAGTGCATACATATATGTAAGATTAAGATCTATTCTATCAGTTATTATTATAGACAATTTTATAACGAAGAGAATTTTAGTAACAGAACAAGCCCGACTCCCGACTCTAGCTGTTTGTTTACAAATTATTTAAATTAACTACCAACAAGAGAATATGACCAAATTTTTCAAGACTAACTACTTCCAATCTGTAGTTGAAATAATTACAAACAATGAGAAAAATGAGGAGAGACTAGGGTCAACACTTGATTGAAAGAAAAGAAAACTAGTCCATTTCTCACTACTTAAATACTTGATTACCTCGATATGCAAAAGTGGAAGGAAAGAGAAGCCTAGGTGTACATAATATTTGGGGTTTATACTATAAACTTAATTATATTCAAATAAAAGATAAGCATGACCTAAATATTTAAAACAATCATTTAAAATATTTTATATATTCTATGTACAAATTTTCAAGTATTTTATCAACCTACAAATTACCCATAATGCCGCTAAGAAGATAGGGAACTGCTACTTGAAGTTCTTCAGGAAGAGCCTCCAACAGCGGAAATATAGGTTGCAACTGTGACCTGCCAAATGAAGTGGCTAAAATTGATAATATAAAAACAAGAAGTTAGTACATACTGACAGTAAGTCAAATATTATACAGATGTAACATCTTTAATATACTAAAGAGCATTTAAAAAATATAGAAGTATAATGATTAAAGAGAGGATTGTAAAATCCGTGTATCTAAAGCTAACCTGGATTTGCTAAAACTAACACCAAGTCCATGGTTGGATTGTGAGAAGCAACTGCTAGTGCTAAACTTCCACCAAAAGAATCTCCCACCAGATAAATTGGTTTATTTGGAGAAGCAGCATATTCACTCCTCAAAGAATTTTCAACAAATTTCACCAAATCTTCATACAAAAATATTAAAATCATTATGCATTCCACAAAAATAGTGATCATTAAGTATGAAGTATAAGTATAGCAAATTGTGAAGTAATAAGAGCAATAATAAACACACACATAAACTGTGTTTCACATGTATATCAATAGACCTAGCATAAAAAAACAGAACTTACATAGAACTTGCAGCACATGTAAAAGATGTTTATACAATTTAGCAAAGGTTTTATCAGTTTAGTCTCAGGAAATTATGTAAAAGAAGTAGATTTACAGCCCCATCCCATAAGTATAGAGGGCATGTTGATTGAATCCAGCCTCTCACTGCATATATGGGTTAGTATAGAGTATACCAGGACCCAAAATGATGGTGGCCTCATAGTAAATAACGTGCCGTTAACTGTGCAAAATCCAGGCTATTCACTCAGTTAAAAAAGAAAATGTTCTATAACTCGAAACTAGACAGAAGATAAGAGAGAAGAATGTTGAACAACACAGCCAGACAGTTTGGTGGTCGAATTCAAAACTTTCTTAACTAATATTATTCAAGCATAAGAAAACAAAGAGCAACTATCTATACTAGCCTTTTTTCTTTGCTAATCACTAGACTTGACCTATAGATGCGCATAGAAGGCCCATATTCTTTAAATGTAAAAACTCCGAACCATTCTTTATCACACCAATATCTAGTTTCTAGATATCTAGTAACTTTTTATTCAAAAAAAAAAAATTAAAAAAGTTTTGGAACTATACTTTATATACACCTTAAAATGTGTGCCGAACTCTTTGTTTCAAATGTTAACAATCTATTGGGACTGAGGGAGTATTATTCAATGTTTATTATTTTATCATGAATCATGAGCTACATCCATAGATTTCGCCAAAGGATGTCTCATGTCGCCGGTCTCTAATTAATTAGTAAAGCAATCTCAACCAGTAAGATAAATTAGCTTCATTAAACTTCATGTGACATGTCGTGAATTCAAGTTTGATATGTCACTTAATTCTTTGTTTCTATGTTAATTTTATGTTTAAGTTAACTATTTAATGTTCATTAAAAAATTTAAACAATATATTGTGAACCAAGGAGTTAGGAGCTTGTTATCTCACTCGACGATGATGAAGAATTATAAAAGCATTGTAAATGCATTTAATGTCTAAGATAGTAACACAAAACAAAATAACAAATTACATTGTTGCATTGCAAATTAGTAAAACTATAAACTTAGTTGACAACTCACAAGAAAAATACCTTCAAATGGTGTTTTGTCACGAACAGGAATGTGCAAGCATCTAACTTCAAATGCTCTGTACACAAAACATCTTGTATTAGGTTCAGAGGTTAGACCACTTTCATCATCCAACACCTTTTGTAGCAAGAATGTATTTGGATTAAAATTTTGATGTATACTAACAATAACATCCATTATCAAGAACATGCATCATCCGGTGTTTCATATTTCAACAAGAAAATTTTGGAGACATCAAGTCATAATGAATTAAATTGTTAGGTCCTTTAAGGAAGCAAAGGATCAAGTCATTGAACTTCTACTGATTTTGATACGTCATATTCTCAAAGAGAAATAAGAAGCTATGTTCTTTCAATTCCCTAGTTGCGTTAAAGCACAAGGTAATATTCCTTTTAAAGTAAGGAAGAGTCTAAGCTATTGGCACATATATTATATCATAATTTTAATAATAGGCATGATTTAAATTAAAAAGTAGATAATAAATTCAAATAACCTTCAATGACCTATGTTATGGTTCCGTTTAAGGTTTATTAAAAAAAGTAACTTATGACTTAAAGTGGAAAAGTGCCATATAAGTGATGTAAATTATTACTTTTAAGTTATATAGGCGTTTGGATAATTTTACTTATAAGTTGCTAATGTGTTTGGTAAATCATAGCTTATAAGTTATTATAAAATAAATCAAAATATTATTATAATAATTTAATACATGAATATAAAATTAAAAAGACGAAGTTTAAAAAAGAAATATTGAAATACGAATTAGTAAAAATAAAAAAGTATAAGTAAAGTAAAGTATTATATATATAATTAAATAATCAAATTACAGTGTGTGTATATTTCAAAGAAATAAGAGATTAGGAGGGAATGATATGGATGATGGATGTTGTGCAAAGTGGGCTGAAAACGAGAAAGTACCGTTTAACCCACTTTCTACTATTGAACATATAGGTTATGATATGTTCGCTCACTTAAGTTTGCAAACGGTCCACTAGAACTGCAAATGGGCTTTCAGCCCGTTTAAGCTAATATTCCTTGTTGCCAACCATGCACTATAAATGATAATGGTTTAAGCTTATTTTAAGGAATGAATTATTTGTGACAAATGAACACTCTTAATTAACTAACTGGACAATTTAGTTTAGTTAAGATAAAACTTTTTGATACATCCTAAAATAAAACTAAATGGATTATAAAATAATATAAAATTAAGAATCTTCCTTTCACTATAAGTATATTAATATAAGAATAATGATGGATTTACATTACCAAAACATCCAAACACATTATATCCTATATACAGTAAGCGTAAAGTTTGTCACAGTTTTTGGTTGGCACATTTTTAATAAGATCAAGAGGTCCATGCTTGGTAAGTAAAATAATAATATAATAGTTGCTCACTATATAAAAATGTATAGGGTTCGCTAATTGGCAACTAAAAAAATAACATAATATTAACTTTTCACCCAAATAGCTCAATTATTTGACACTTGAAAAGTACAAAAGAAATTATTATGTTTATTAATTAATATGTTAAAGATATCTACAACTAACATACATTTGATAAATCATTAAACATATTTATTTTGTTAAAAGAAATTGTTTGGATAAATTTATTAATATTAATTCATATATAGTATCTAAAATTTTATATAAACATTTATTTCAGAAAATACTAAAAAAAGTGTGCATTGGATGGGTTATAAGCTTGTTATATTACAATGGCAATAGCTTAAGAATACCATGTTTCTCCCAACATTTTAAGCTTTTGTATAAGTAATTCAACAATCTTACTTAAATATAATAACAATTACAAAGATTATCTTTGCTAAAATAATTAGTGTGTACACTCACTTTAAAATGTTCCACCCAAATGTCATGAAAGTAAAACTGTTGTATATATGTACATGTGTATGTGTGTATAGTGTAAATGAAGCTCCCAAAGTTTACTAAGAGTGAGCAAAAAAAATCGAAATCGGACCTAAAAACCGAAAAATCAAACCGGAAAAAAACGTGACGGAACCAAATCGATGGAACGGTCTGATAACAGTTAAAGTTTTATCCTTATAACCGAATCGAAAAACTGAACCGTTTATATAATATTATATGTAAAATTATACTAATATAATATAATTGTATAATAATTATTATTTACTATAGAGAATCTAGTATATTAACTATAGTATTATATATATAATAAACATAAACTTTTGCTTATTCCATTTGCTAGACAGAACTCGTTGTTCTTCCCTTTTTCATGTCCGTGTATCATCATAGTACACCTTCCGATTCATAATCCCTGAGGCCCTGATACACTAATTGCTATTACTATTGTAGTTTTTAATTTTAAATTTAAATACAAATTCACTTGTAATTCTATTATAATAAAAAATATGTGATTTTAAATTCCAAATAAATTTTCTTTTATATCATAACATTTTCAAGCTTATTATTTCTACATTTATATAAGATTTTTAATTAGATAAAAAACCCAAAAATACCGAAATCGATAACGGTTAACCGAATCAAAAAAACCGTTCCGGACGGTTCAGTTACGGTTAATAGGTAAAAACCGAACCGATATATATGGTTTGGTAACAGTTTTTGCTAAAACATCGAGCCGAACCGACCCGTGGACACCCCTAATGTTTACTATACACGTTTTTGACTGTTTGTCTTTTTATATTTGAGTCCATGTAACATAGTCCAAATTAAATCCATATAGCTGTAAAAGTTATATTTAAAATTGATGTAATAAAGTTACTTAAAAATCTTTTAAACTTTACTCTAACATTGTTGTACCATTTAAGTATTTTTAAAATTAATGTTTTTTTATTGTCCATTAAACATAAAATATCAAATTTAAATTTAAATTAAATAGTAATTATAATATATTATATAATATAAAAGTTTATCGTACCCAAATGTTCTGCATATTGCCCGTAGAATAGTCCGCCGTTGCGGATTCACCTAGTGTAACCTTTCACGTATCGGTTTTGTTCCGCGTTAATCAAATCCCGTCCCTTGCAACTATGGTTCGGATATACTATTCACAATTATTGAATAATTACATCTACTCATTTATATAATTTACTTGAATACATGAACTAACAACTGAATCAAATTAAGATATAATAGCATCATCATATTCAAACTTTTTGATAAGGATTTATATTTGAAGTTCATCTAGTTGCAATAGCCAAAGAGCACATCCAAAAATACACCCTCTTCACTGCTTCTTCTAAAAGGTACTCGGGGATTTTTAATAATGTCATAGACTCATGGTATATTTGCTTGAACAATACATAATACCTACTGAGATACGATTATCTGCTATGATTATAGTCATATGTGCTTCTTCTAAAAGGTACTCAGGGATTTTTAATAAGGTCATGGACTCACGGTATATTTGCTTGAAAAATACATTAAAACCTGCTGAGTTACAATTATCTACTGTGATTATAGTCATACTTTACATAGAACAAGAGAAAAAGAAAGCAGAGCCCATATCCAGATCCACTTCCAAGTTCCAAGTAAATCATGGGTCACATTTATGAGTTAAATCACATGGCTGTGCTTTATGGTAAAAAAGGACTGAACTAGGAGAAACCCATTGTACTCCTATATCATAATTTGTGGCAAACAGGCTACTCTACTTTAAGTACCTGGTACATACACATTCAGCATAAGCTCTTTGCTCTTAACAAGGGAAATTAAAATAAGATGTGCAATCAGCCTTCTTTATACCTCTGCACTATGTGTCAAGCTTTTGGCTGATCATTTGACCAAAGCACAAGGAATTGACTTATTTACTTCTACAAGATACAACCTAGTAACTCAGTTATGACATCTAAGCTCCAACGTAATAGAGTGTTGCAGATATAAATCATCTGTTAATCAAGCCATCTAGATACTGTTGATAATATTGGTTGTATTTAAATTTTTTATGAAGTACCACAGTGAACTGCTGTCTATTTTACATTGCACCGAAGTCTTTAGCGTTGCAACATTAGAAATGCAGGATAGTGTGAACCTGGACGCATTCGTAGGAGTTTAGTTGTCCAAATAACAAAAAAGATGACGAATAGTTGTAATTTTGGCCTGGAGGAAAACCTATGTATATAGCACCACACTCCACACATATGAGTAATAAAATCAAATATCTGATGACAACGTAGTGCATGGATTGCAAAGTGAATTATACAACCAAAATCACACTCATCATGTAACCCTCCACTGAAATCATGCAAGTCCAGGGAAACTTGACTACCGAGTCCTGAGTACTATATAAGGCTAACAGATGCATGATTCAATAAATAGAACTTTTCATAAATATTTGAAATTTGACTCACTCTCCTAGAGCTTTGTGGTGTAATATAAGTCCCATCCCAAGGCCATCCATCCCTGCAGGCATCAATTACACTATAAGCCAACAACATTATTAACCCATATCAAATGTATTGTAAAACTTCCATATACATGGACACGCATTGGATTTGATAAAAACATGCTTTAGAATATCCAACAATACAATTCTAGAATCTGCACAAGTTACTTATATACAACAATTAGCAACCGTAGAATCTCTAGAACTCACAACCAAACTCAAGCAATTAAGTACCCGGCAAAAAGAAAAGAACAGGCGCATTTTCCATCGGTTCACCACATTCAACCGGACAAAACCATCGTGGCGGTCCACCATCCGGCTTAATAAACTCCTCCGCCAACTCAAGATAATCCTTCACAGTCCGATTCCCATATCCATCATCCCACAAAGGCTCCAACTTTTTCCGACCAACATCCTTCCCACTCTTACCCTCCGTACCATTCAAAACCACCCTACCATTCCCCTCTCCCAAAACCTTACTCTTCTCTCCATTAACACCAACTCCATCAACTAAAACCGACTTCCCCTCACTAACACTACTAACTCGAACTCTAAACCGAGGTAATCTTTTCTCCGAATGAAACGCAAAACAAGGTGACACCCTCAAATTCTTCACAACTGAAACCATGAATCCCTTAATCCCTTAAACCCTTGTCCAAAATTTTCAAGAAAATCTATCAACTTCTTTAACAACACCAAGACAGCTTAAACTAAGACTAACCCTTTAATTTTAAGGCAAGAGTGGAACATGGGGTTGTTCATTACAGACATTCTGAGTGAATTATTGTAGTGTTCTAACAATTCAGACAATTCAATGTGAAAAAGACAAAAAGTAAGCTGAGCAAAGCATATAAACAAACATGTGGTAATAAATGGTTCACAAGTTATGTTATGGACTAAAAGTAAAAGCGTGGAAAAATCAAGTATGTGTAATATACCCGTGCGGAAAGGAATCAAGATGGTCTGCATCCATTGTACTTTTTTTTGCGTCTTCTCTTCTCAGCCACTGATTATATACAGCGTGTATAATGTACCGCATGTATGATGTATTATCGAATACGAAGATTATGGAATTTTTTAGAGAGTTTATTTAATAATATTTAAAGTATATGTGACTTCCTCCGATCAAATCATCTATATATTTATTCCACGAAGAACGACGGTGAGGTGTCCGTCACTTATTCTATTTTTCGAATTTTTTCAATTTTTTGAATTAAAAATTATAATTATCTTATACTTTCTAAAAATTTGTGCACTTTTCTCTTAAATTAACTTATCATATTAATATTTTCTCTAAATTTCTATTTTAATATATTCTTCGCCTGACAAGTTAGGTAAATGTAAAAAAGAAAGTAAATAATCTTATATATACATACGTGTAAATTGTTTGATTTGAAAAGAAAAACAAATTGTTAGCTAGGTTCTCCATTAACACTTGTGTTTCAAAGTTTTGCATGCTATGATAATTTTGAAACTATTTGTTTTGTTAATCCTTTAAATGTATGTTATTATTTGATTAGTTTTATAATTTAAAATGTTCATTGATTTTATGATTTTAGAATGCAGCCTTTTGTACATAGAGGAACAGAGGATGTTGTGATCGGTTAGTTTTAGAAGTTCGTTTTATTATTGAGCCTATTTAATTATAAAATGTATTATTTGAAATTTAAATTAAAGTAATTTATGTTTTGTTAGTTAATGAGTGAATCAAAGTAACACAGAGGGGGGGGTGAATGTGTTTCAATCTTATTTTCTTGAACTGTGAAAACTTTTCTTGTTGTGCAAGTTTGACTAACTGTGTGTACTTGTTTAATTTGCGGAAGAGAACTAAACACAAACACAC